>JANBST010000056.1:0-11244 GCA_027578455.1 Coemansia sp. RSA 2052
TGCACGCAGGGCAGGCGCGGGTTGCGACGAAATCGATGATTTTCGTTCGGCCAGGCATGACGACGATTGCGTCAAGTATTTGTTGGATGAAGAGGTTCGCCGGTCGCCACGTGGAGAGAAGAGCGAGAGCATGTTTTGGAATGTTGCTCGTCAGAAACCCCGCAAAAAGGACGAAATCGAGAGTTTAAAGACAAGATAGAGAGTGTGTTGCAGGCGAGTTAGTGCTTGGTGTATACAAACAAGCGATAGGGTATAATGAGGTGCCAGAGGGAGATTCGGACCAAGGTACAAGTACAAAACGGCAAAGTAGCTATTTCAAATGGCAAAGGGGGCCGAAGGCAGGGCTATAAGGGGAAACGGGTCGGGCTGAGGGCGTAGAAAGTAAATGCCAATGAGAGGCAAGCAAGCAGTAACAACTAATAGGGCGCAGCAGCGTTTGGAGAGTAGATAGACAGGCAGACTGAAGCAAGGCAAGACAGCAGAGCCAAGAGATAAAACTAGGTTGAGCGCTGCAAGCAACGGAAAGACTCAATTGCTCAATTTCGCAACTTTATAGCTTGTCCCCGCACTAAAATAGCGTCTAGGCGCTATCCACTCGCTCTGGCAGATGGCGAGGCCAGTAACGAGCGGCCCTCCTGCACGCGCATTTGCGCGCCTTGCAGCAAACAAGCGCTTGAGGAAGAGCGATTGAGCAGCAGCAAAAAGGGTGGAATGAGCAAGCAACGCGGTGCGGTTTCACACTTTGGCAATACAATCGAGGATTTCGTTTGGCCACGCCGCCCAATCTATAAATACCACGCGGTGCTCCAAGAACAGAATGGCGCTTGCCTCTGATCGAAGAGGGTTAAAAATACCTGCGGCGGGAAAATGAAGTGGAGCAGTTTTTGGAGAACCATTCTGGCCGTGGCTGGGTACTTACCATCACGTATTCGTTCATCGGCGATGCGAGTGGTGTGTGGCTGTTGCTTACAGGCGCGCTCGTTCGATCCGGTGCATGGGTCGTGGGAGGCATCCCAGCGTGAGTTGCAGTGGCATGAGACTGCGGGTGAGACGACGAGGGCACTGACAACGGGCGACGTCCAGCTCCACCCGACAGCAAGGGTCGCGGCTTTTCGGGCAGCTTCGGCGGCAGGCCAGGGCGCTGCTGGCTCGACGCAGGCGACAGCATCGCTCCAGAGATGGTCGTCGTGTACGTTGGCAACGCTGGCTGCTGCTGCGGTGGCGGCGGCAGCAGCGGGAGCGGCGGGAGCTGCTGGACTGGAACAGAGTACATCTGGCGCTGCGGAGGCATCATCATCGGCATAACAAATCCCATTGGCACATGGCCAGGCGCCATGCCTGGCACCGCGCCATACGCGTACTGCGGCGGCACGACTGGGCTCTGGTAGTACATTGGTTGCGGGAACGCGTACGAGTTGGGGCTGACCATGCTCCACTGCTCTGGCAGCTCTGGCGCTGTCGGCTCCAGCAGCATAGGCGCCGATGGCTCAAGCAACTCGATACCCGGCGCGCCGGGAGGATAGTCCTCAATGGTCCCAGGAGGCGCCGAGAGCACAGTTGGCCCGGCCATCGTTGGCATCGAGTCGTACTCGTACTCGTGTGGAAGCGGGTACGCTCCCTGCAGCAGCGGGCTTTGGCTGCGGTGAGGGTCGCTGAGTGCAGTTGTCGTTGTCGAGGCGGTCGCCATATGCGAGTGCTCCTCCAAGGCCAAGGCAGCGGAGACAGCAGCTGCTTGTGAATTCGGAGCAAGGACAGGCGAAGTTGGAGGCGACGGGCCGTCGTCGTGCGAGGCCGAGGAGTGAATTGACGAATTGGTAGAGGCAGGCCGAAGAGGGGGAGGTTCCTGTGAGGAAAGAGGGAGCACGGCCACCTTTCTAATGACGCGACTCTTGGCCTTCTTGCGGGTGGCTGTCATTGGCCTGGGCGTGTGTAGCTGCTGAAGCTGACCTGCGGGCATTTCTGTGGGCATGCTCAAGCTCTCCGGGATGAGCTCAGATGACGGCGAGGACTGGCTGGTAGCCGCGCTGCTTGCAGACGCCAGCATATCCGTCCGCTGAAGCCAGGCTTGCAAGCCAAGCGGCGACGCGCCAACCCTGCTCTCTGTCGCTGATCGGTGCATGCCTGCTGGCGCCATGTGCTCTGGCAGCAATTGCTGAGAGGCTGCGCGCGCTACGCTTGTGCCAAAGAGCGCCTGCGACGATGGCCTCTCCAGCGCTGCTGCGACTGCGGCTCGGCTGCTCAGCCTGTCGCCTCCAAGCGCCTGAGGGATCTTGGGTCGCGCCTTTGCTGGCAGAGGCGGCGGCCCCCTGCCAGGCCTCGCGGTAGCGGCAGCGCCATTAGCAATCGCCATCTGCGCCTCGGCGGCGTCGGCGGCCTGAAGTGTGCGCGAAATGCGATCAGGAACCGGCGGTAGCGGCTTGTGCCGTGCTCCGCCTATCGCCGACACAGACAGCCCGCGGGTGGTGCGAGTGCCTGCTACTTGCGCTGCAGCCTGCGCCGCCTCGGCCAGCTTGGCTAGCCCTGGCGCTAGTCCTAGTGCCAGCCCCGATGCTAGTCCTGGCGACCCTGGGCTGGCTGGACCGACAGCCATGGGAGCAGGCGCGACTGGTGTATTGCCTCGACCAGCAGAAAACAAAGAGTCGGGCCGTGTGGATGGCGCCGCAGCTCTGGTTCGCGCGATTGCGCTGTGCGCTGCTGAGTACGCCGAAGGCGCGCTTTGTCGCTGGGACGCCAGCGTCTGCTTTTCAACATCGGCAACGCTCCAGCGCGGCGAAGGCACAGCTTCACCAAGAGGCCTGTTGGCCTCGGGAATACTGACATTCAGGCTCGCTTCGGTCGGTTGAGTGGACACCACTGGCTGCTCTCTGGTGCTCCTTTGGCTCGCAGATCCTCTGCGAATCGACTTGCCCTTGGTGAGAATGCGGCGGCTCCGGAGTAGAGTTGAGCGACTGCTCAGTCCCACGGCGCTGTACTCGACAGCGTCGGGGACTGCAGCGATGGGCGCTGTAGTGGTGGGCTGCACCTGAGTAACAGAGGAGTGCTCGGCCGCCTGGCCAGCATGCTGGTTGATGTCGACGACATTGGCTACTCTGAACATGCGTTGCTGGCTGATTTTGGACAGATACTGGTCGTCGCTGTCGCTGCTACTGCTGTTGGCGCCGTCATCGCCGCTGAGGTCGATGTCGCTAGAGTCGCTGTTGGCCAGCAAATCGCTGCTGATGTGGCCATCGTCCTCGTCGGCCTGCGCCGACACGCCAACGTCGGAATGGTCCTTTGTGTCGATAAAGTCCAGAATGTCCAGGTAGTCGGCAACTACCGCCGTGCTGGGCGCGTCTGTGGGGTAGATGCCAGTAACAAACGCGTCTTCTAGCGATGTGGTGTCCCCATCTTTCGCCCCCAGAACAGGCGCTACTGCAACGGGCAAACTCCCGGACTGCTCTCCCTGATCGGCAGTAAGGGCGTGCAGGCCAATTGCATTGCATGGCTCTGGCTCGTCGTCTTCGTCCAGGTCATCGGGTATCTGCGGAAGCGCCGGCCCAAGCATTTCGCGCTCCTGGATCAGCATCATGCTTTGGCGCTTCCACGTGCTGCTGCGAGTGATGCCAACCAAAAGGCCGTCGTCAGAGATAGGCGAGTCGGCGCTAAAGTCGTGGTCGGCGATTGCGGCCGCCTTTCCGCGCGCAGTGTGCACGTTACTACCGCTTGTGCCGGTCAGGTTCACCGTCAGCTCCGGTACTGCGCTCACTCTAGTGCCTTCGCTGCTGTAAGAATCGAGTGGAAGGTACTCGGCACTGCCCGAGGGCGACTTTGCCAAGTGCATCTCGTCAATTCTGTCGAACGGGTCGACCACTTGCTCGTACTCGGATTCAAACTGCGTGGCTATCAGCGTGGCCGGAGCCGAGTGTATGTTTGCGTGTTGAAGCTCTGGGTTGTCGATGCCCTCCCCAAGGTCGTCAACTCCCAGCGAATATGCGGCGGCGCTGTGCGTGCCAGAAAGCAGCAAGTCGGCAACGCGCTCGTTCTCGTCTTGGACCTCAAAAAACCCCTCCAGAGTAGCATCCAGGTCGTGGTTGACGGTGGGCCGCCCTCGCTTGCGGTCAAACTTTGTTTGCCGCCGCCCCAGCAGCGAGGCCAAGCGCTCCACTTGCCGAATCTCTAGCTCCAGCGCTTTCTGGTCGGCGGCAGGGTCGCTGGCTTGCTTAATTAGAGTCTTTCGCCGTTGCAAGGCGGAGGGAGCGACAGCTCTAGTGTTGCTGCGCTCCAGGTGCAGCGAGGCGATGTAGTTGTCTACTCCACCGCCTCCGCTCACGTCGCGCTCGCCGTACTCTTCCGGGAGCGGCACGTCGGGCAGGTCCTGGGTCATGGTTATGCGGCTGCCTTTGGGCGAATGAGTAGCAGTGAAAAATAAAATAAAATAAAAATAGAAAACAATTTTGTTTGAGAAAAGGGGGAGCAGTGATGCTCGTGCGCGTGTTTGGCATGTACTCGTCCTCCCTTGAGTGCAACCGTCCCTTTTCTGCCGAGCGATTGTTGCTTGCCTTTCCACGCGCTCAATCAAGCATTTTGGCTGGGGCCGGAGGCGCTCGGCGGCAACGGTCGCGGTCCAGGAACTAGGCAGACGGAGGGCCGACGCCTAATTGACGGGTATTTGCGGCCAACTATTGGGCTAAAAATAACTCGTCTGATCACCTGTGAAGGATCATTTAATTGCCATGGCGGATTAAGATGGGTTTATCTCGGCTGATTGATGAGCTCCACAACTTTTTTCTCTTTTGGTATTTCTAGCTTTTGATTAATTGGCGATTTATCTTTTACAACCTAGACGATGGCACTCGCGAATCTGAGCAGAAACACTCTGCCCAAGGTAAGTCGCCGCGCATTGAAGCACGCGTCCCGATCAGCACGAGCGAATTGGCGCTAATCACATTGGCAGCTTCCTGTGTAGCTTTCTCGGCCGGCGGGCATCCAGCTCGCTCGCTTCGCAACGGCCAAGGGCGGGCGCACCCAGATCACCACACTGCCCAATGGGTTCACAGTGGCGTCGGAGACCAACCCGTCGGTGAAGACGGCGACGGTCGGCGTGTGGGTCAACTCGGGCAGCCGCAGCGAGACCAGCAAGGACAACGGGTCGGCGCACTTCCTCGAGCACATGGCGTTCAAGGGCACGTCGGCGCGCTCGCAGCACGACATTGAGCTTCTGATCGAGAACATGGGCGCGCACCTCAACGCCTACACGTCGCGCGAGCAGACGGTGTACTACGCCAAGGCGTTCGAGAAGGACGTGCCCGCGGCGGTCGAGGTACTGTCGGACATCCTGCAGAACTCCAAGCTCAGTGCGGCGGCGATCGAGCGCGAGCGCGACGTGATCCTGCGCGAGCAGGAGGAGGTCGAGAAGATCATGGAGGAGGTGGTGTTCGACCACCTGCACGCGACGGCGTTCCAGAACAGCCCGCTCGGGTACACGATCCTGGGCCCGCGCGAGAACATCATGTCGATCACCAAGGCCGACTTGGAGCAGTACATCTCGCGCAACTACACGGCCGACCGCATGGTGCTTGTGGGTGCGGGCGGCGTCAGCCACGACGACCTGGTCAAGCTGGCCGAGAGGCACTTTGGCGCGGTCAAGCCCAGCGCTGCGCCCGTGGCGCTGGCGACGCGCAAGGACGCGCCGCCGCGGTTCTGGGGCTCGGACCTGCGCGTGCGCAACGACGACATCCCGCAGGCGCACATTGCGCTGGCTGTCGAGGGCGTCGGGTGGACTCACCCCGACTACTTTTCGATGCTGACGCTGCAGTCGCTGATCGGCAACTGGGACCGCTCGCTGGGCGCGCCGAGCAACGTCAGCTCGCGCCTGTCGCAGGTGGTGTCCAAGAACAACCTGGCCAACTCGTTCATGTCCTTCAACACGTCGTACCACGACACCGGCCTGTGGGGCATCTACATGAACACCGACAACGTCACCAACCTCGACGACCTCGTCCACTTTACGCTGAAGGAGTGGGCGCGCCTGTCCACCTCCGTCACCGAGGCCGAAGTCGAGCGCGCCAAGCAGCAGCTTAAGGCGTCGCTGCTGCTCAACCTCGACGGCACCACCGCCGTCGCCGAGGATATTGGCCGTCAGATCCTCACTCACGGCAAGCGCATGGAGCCCGCCGAGGTCGCTGCTGCGGTCGACGCCATCGACGCCGCCGCCGTGCGCAAGGTCGCCTACGAGCGCCTGTGGGACCAGGAGGTTGCCGCCGTTGGCGTCGGCTCCATCCAGGGCATGCCCGACTACATGCGCATCCGCTCCGGCATGTCGTGGATGCGCGCCTAATTTCTAGATACTCTGATCGGCGTGATCAAGCTTGATCGAGCCAGATTTTTTTTTCGCTGGGCTTCCAAAAGCTTCGCTGGCGATCAGTGCTAGTGCGCTGTGGCGAGTTCCGCCCTTGCCCCAAAGAAAAAATAACAGTCCGTTTATGCGCTCTCCAACCTGGCTACTTTTTGGTTTTGCTTCACCTTCAATTTCATTTTTATACTCTCTGCTCTTGCTCGCATCCGCTCGCTCAATCACCTCGAGCAACATTTGTTTCTATTCTTCTTTTTTTCCTTTTTGGCGAAAGCACACTAGGTAAGAAGCTCTCTGGTCTTTTGACGCAAAGGCAGAGCGCAAAGCAGGCAGCACAGGCTTCTCAGCTGTTCTACGCTGTTCGACGGAGCACTTGGCCCCGCTAGCTATAATTAAAAGCGACGATACTCGTCTTTCCTCTCTCCCCCTATTCTGCACCTTCTTGGACTCATTTCACATTCTCCCACTGCTCACATTTGTAGCCGCATAGACACTACTTGCCACCATGGTTAAGGAACAGGCTCTCTACAAAGCTCTCGAGGTCAGCCCCGATGCCAGCGATGCCGACATCAAGAAGGCGTACCGGAAGATGGCTCTAAAGTACCATCCCGACAAGAACCCCGGTGCCGGCGATCAGTTCAAGACGATCTCCCACGCCTACGAAGTCCTCTCTGACAGCCAAAAGAGACAGATCTACGACCAGTACGGCGAGGCTGGGCTGAGCGGAGGAGATATGGGCGGCGGCATGGGTGGCATTGACCCCAACGACCTCTTTGCGCAGTTCTTTGGCGGCGGCGGCGGCATGTTTGGAGGCGGTGGACGTCCCAAGCCCAGCGGCCCGCGTCGCGGTCGCGACATTGCCCACGCTCTCAAGGTCACTCTTGAGGACCTGTACAAGGGCAAGACGTCCAAGCTCCAAGTGAGCAAGAATGTCATTTGCGGCGGCTGCGATGGCCGTGGTGGAAAGGAGGGCGCCGTAAAGCAGTGCAGCAAGTGTCATGGACGTGGCATCGAGGTCGTCATCCGCCAAATGGGCCCCATGGTGCAGCAGATTCAACAGAACTGTCGCCAGTGTGCTGGTGAGGGCGAGGAGATTGATCCGCGCCACAAGTGCAAGAAGTGCGACGGCAAAAAGGTCGTCAACGAGCGCAAGCAGCTGGAAGTCCACATTGACCGGGGCATGAAGGGCGGACAAAAGGTAGTCTTCCAGGGCGAGGCTGATCAGGAGCCCGGCACCATTCCCGGCGATATCGTCATTGTTATCGAAGAGAAGAAGCACGCCCGCTTCCAGCGCCGCGGCGATGACCTGTACTATGAGGCCGAGATCGATCTGATCACCGCTTTGGCTGGCGGTAACCTGCATATCCAGCACCTGGACGAGCGCGTCCTGGACGTTGCCATTCTGCCCGGCGAGGCGATCAAGCCCGGAGAGATCAAGATGCTCGATGGCCAGGGCATGCCGTCGCACCGCCACCAGAACATGGGCAACATGTTTATCAAGTTCACCGTGCGCTTCCCCAGCCCCAACTGGACCACCGAGGAGGAGATCAAGAAGCTCGAGGCCATTCTGCCTGCGCGGAAAGCAACTCCGGCTGTGGCCAAGGGCGTGCACACCGAGGAGGTTGTTCTCTCGTCAGTCGATGCTCACCACCAAAAGACCATGAACAGCAACAACGACGACGCCATGGACGAGGAGTACGAGGATGCTCACCAGCACGGCGGGCCTGGCGTCCAGTGTGCGCAGCAGTAGATACCCTAACTTTGCTTGCCTGATTGTTTTTAGTTGAGCTTGTCTCTTTTCCTGTTTCTTTGATTATAAATCTCTAAGTTGAGAATTGAGACTGCGGCCGCTATCTGCCAAGCAGAAGGCTGCTCAGGTGCCCTGGCACATCACATCCGGGGGTCACAATTGGGTGTGTGCATGTAACCTGTGCACCGAGCTTATTCCGCGCAAATGCCGACGCACGAACCGCGCCAATCTCCACGCTTTCATTACTATAACAATGTTTTGCTGTGGTGGCACCCATTTCCGCTTTGCGCACAGGGATGCTCGCTGTTGGGCGTGAGAGGCGGGGGAATGCCTATAAAGACTCTTGCTCTGACCCCTTCCTTCGCCTCCTTCCATCGTTCCATCACATTTTTTGTTGTATCTGTTCCTCTCCTGACATCCACGGCACTCCAGCCTCCCCTTGCGCCACTCAGCCGCACCCTATGGCGCCTTCTCCTGCAGCCTCGCTTTTAGGCTCGTCCACCCCCGTGGGGACAGATGTGTCAGAGTTCCCGCTTGAAAAGCCGGGCCAGTCACAGCTTGCCAATGCCGACAACGCCGACGCCCTGGACAAGCTCGATGAGCTGTCGCAAGACGTTGCGGAGAGCAAGGAAAAGTCTGTCGCTGCTGCAGAGCCGGCGCTTCCCCCCGTTCCTATTCTTAGGCTGTTCCGATTCGCGACCAAGACCGACATCCTCCTCAACATTGTCGGCCTATTCTGCTCGATAGCCTCGGGCGTCATAACGCCCACGATGACGGTTATATTTTCCTCGCTTGTTCAGTCGCTCATTACATTCAATACGCAGATAACTTTGGGCATGACGCGCGAGGCCAACGCCCTTTTGGACCACGAGTCGCGCAAGTTCTGCCTGTGGTTCCTGGGCCTCGGGCTGCTGCAGTGGATTGTGTCGTTTGGCGTCAACGCATGTTGGGCGGTGGCGGCCGAGAACCAGGGTCTGCGCATCCGCCAGCTCTTTTACGTCTCCATCATGCGCCAGGACATTGGCTGGTTCGACACGGTCAAGACCGGCGAGCTGACTACGCGTATTACTGGCGACGTGAACTTGGTGCAAGACGGATTGGGCGAAAAGTTTGGCTTTATCTTTATGAACGTCGTCGCCTTTCTGACCGGCTTTATTATTGCCCTCGTCAAGGCTTGGGACTTGGCTCTGATCTGTCTGTGCATCTTGCCGTTCATGATTGCCACTGCCGCCTTCATGGGCCGCCGCATTGCTCGGTGGATGTCGTCGGCGCAAGACAAGACCGCCTCCTCAGGCGCCGTGGCCGACGAAGTGCTCGGCGGCATCCGCACTGTCATGGCATTCAACGGCCAAGAGTACGAGCTATCGCGCTACAAGGAGAGGATCCAAGAGGCGTACCTGTTTGGCAAGAAGAAGGGCTACGTGCTGGGTGCCGGCTTTGGCCTGATCCAGTTCTTTGTCTTTGTCATGTACACTGTAGGCTTCAATTTTGGCATTTGGCGCATCTACAACCGCGTGCTGGAGCCGCAAGAGGTGCTCAACGTCATTTTCGCTTTGCTCATTGGCGGGTTTTCGCTGGGCGGCACTGCACCGCACTTGTCTGCCGTCGCGTCTGCTCAGGGCTGCGCTGCCAAAGTCTTTGACATTATTGACCGCAAGTCGCCGATTGACCCGCTCGACACGGAAACTGGCACAAAAGTCGAGAGAGTGCGTGGCGAGATTTCCTTCCGCGACGTGCACTTTAGCTACCCGAGCCGCCCCGACGTGCCTGTCCTAAAGGGATTTAGCCTCGAGATCCAACCGGGACAAAAGGTAGCGCTGGTCGGCGAGTCAGGCTGCGGCAAGTCGACGACGATTGGGCTGATCGAGCGGTTTTACGACCCAGCGCACGGCGACGTGTTTATCGACGGCGTCAACATCAAGGATCTCAACATTGGCTCATTGCGGCAGCGCATCGGCATTGTCACGCAAGAGCCCGTGCTGTTCTCGACCAGTATCATGCAGAACATAAAGTGGGGCGCCATCGACCCCGAAAACAACCCGCCCACCGACGACGAAGTCATCGAGGCAGCCAAGGCCGCCAACGCGCACCAATTCATTAGCCAGCTGCCTAGCGGCTACGACACCTTGGTTGGCGAGGGCGGCGCCCTGCTTTCGGGCGGCCAGAAGCAGCGCATTGCCATTGCGCGCGCCATCATCCGCAACCCCGACGTGTTGCTGCTCGACGAGGCGACGTCGGCGCTGGACACGGCGTCCGAGCGCTTGGTGCAGGATGCGCTGGACCGGCTGTCGGCTGACCGCACGACCATCTCTATTGCGCATCGCCTGAGTACTGTCCGCAACTGCGACCAGATCTACGTCGTGCGCGATGGCCTAGTGTCTGAGAGCGGCACTCATGACGAGCTGGTGATGAGCGGCGGCGAGTACGCGGCTATGGTACACGCGCAAGAGCTGCGCCAGGCCGTGCGGATCGCCGAGCAAGGCGCCGAGGACGACGAAGACGAGGATGTCGACGAACTTATTGCCAAGGAGCTGCGCGAGCAGGCCATCGACCTCAAGGCCACCACCACGCGCCAGACGGTCGACAGTGCCAAAAATGCCTCTGTTTCCGAATCGGCTGGTCGCGCTGGGCCAAAGGTCAAGTCGATCGAGGAGTCTGGCGACTTTTACTTGCTCTGGCGCCTGATCTTCCAGTTCCGTGGCTCTATAAAGGCGGCCATTCCGGGCACGGTGTTCTCTATCATTAACGGCGCCGTTCTGCCTTGCTTCACGCTCGTCTACTCCCGCCTAATTGTCTCGCTTTCTGACCCCGATCGAGAGCAGATGAAGCGCGACGCGACAAAGTACGCGTGCTTGTTTTTGATCTTTGCGGTTACCGACTTGTTTGCCATGTTTGGGCGTGCTGGGCTCTGGCACATTGCGGGCGAGTCGCTTACGCGCCGGATCCGCTACGAGACATTTAGAAAGTACCTGACGTTCGAGGCTGGCTACTATGACGACGAGGAGAATGGCACGGGCAAGCTCACGGCTCGCCTGGCTACGGAGGCGGAGGACGTCAACAAGGTCGTAGGCACGGTACTCGGCACGTTTATCAGCACGCTGTCGACTGTCACGACGGCGCTGGTGATTGCATTTACCAATAGCTGGCATTTGACATTGATAGT
>JANBST010000058.1:0-11134 GCA_027578455.1 Coemansia sp. RSA 2052
GCTTTTTTGACCTGCATCGACCTGCAGGTCTCTCCCTCGTTTTTTATTGTTGTTTTGTTTAGAAAATTGATTTTTTTATTTTAGCTTTCTTGTCTTTTTTTCTTTTTCTTTATTTCGTCATATATACTAAATGTCAGACCCGCTGGACAAAGACGCCGCCGGCTCTGTTCCGCCGACCGCTGACGGTGACGCTGGGGCCCTTAATGCTCCGCCCAAGTGCTGGGGCTGTGAGAAGGCGATTGACGGCGGCAGCGCTATACAATTCGCAGATGGAGTGTGGCACATTGACTGGTAAGCTACATTTCTCGTTTCTCGTTTCTCGTTTCTCATTTTTTTTGAGCAGTTGGAGATTATCTCTAAACCATATCTGCCTTCATATTGCTGTTCTTACTGTCGAGCGCGTGTAGCTTCCAATGTACCACCTGCAACAAGGTCATAGAGTTTGACTCGAACTTGCTGTTCCTGGCTGATGGCAAGCCCATCTGCCCCGAGTGCTCCTATTGCTGCAGCTTGTGCAAGAAGCCGATATTCGATGAGGCTATAGTAACGGTTGAGGGCACCTACCACTCAGAGTGTTTCCGGTGCACGAATTGCAAGCAGCGCATTCAGGGCAAGTCGTTTGCCAAAACTAGCCAGGGCGTCATATATTGCGTTACTTGCTATGCGGAGCGCCGGGAGAGGAAAAAGGCGGCAAAGCGAAGAAGGGAGCACCAGCAACTTGGCGAGGAGAAGATGTTGCCCTCGTTGCCCTTTGAGGCAGCCCAGGCGGCTGCTGAGAGCAACTCCAATACGATATCGCCGAGTAGCACAGTTCCGTCGCCGCCTCCTGCTGCGGACGACTCGGTCCTGTCACGCTATCCTGTAGGGCAGCAGCAGCAGTCGGACCTGAGGTCGCGGAGACGCGGGATGCACACGTCGGACGAATTTAGCGGTGGTGGTGGTGGTGCTGCTGCTGCTTCGAGTACCACGGAGCTTACACTGACGCAAGCGATCGAGATGGCCGACGAGCTCTCGTCCGGCTCCAGGGCGAGCAGAGGCGGGCTGACGCTCTTTCCCATGGGCTCGCCATCGCCGGCATCCGGATCACGTGGGGGCAGTCCAGCAGCACCGCGTCCGCACGAGCCCAGCGCTTCGCTGGCCTCGGCTACTGCGGCTAGCGCGCCGACATCGCCTACGCGCGATAACAACAAACAAGCGCCGTATCGCTTGCAGGAGCTGACGCTGGCGCCTATCACGCCCTTTCAGGCGACTCTGTCGGCCGACCCCATCTTCGACCTCAAATTGGCGTGGACCGAGGACATTTGCTCGCTGGAGAACAACTACGTCAGGTACTCGATGCGCACTCCGCTGGTCACCAAGCAAACGCCGCTGCCGCAGGCCGACGCAGCTCAGCCTGGGTCAGCCGTGAGTAACCGCAGCATGGGATTCCACCAGTCGCCGCGCCGAGAGACTGTTGCTGGTACTGCTAGTGTCAATGACGATGATGACGGTGGTGGGCATGGGCGGTTGGCTGCGGCTGCTACGGGGTCGCCGTTGCTGCGTGTAGCTAGTGGGAACAGGTCGCCTGCCTTTCAGCGCACGAGGGCTGCTAGCAGCGCATCGGCGCTCAGCAACTTTGTGCCACCGGGGCTGCGCTCTTCGGCTCGGGACGCCTCTAATGCAGCGGAAAGTAGTGGGCAGGGGAGTGCTGGCAGCACCTCGCAGCAACAAGCGCTGCTAATGCCCCTGTCATCGCCACTTGCAGCTACTGGCGCGGCGACCGACTCTGACGCCGATGGGAAGGAGTGGCTCAACACGGCTAGCGTCGAGCAGCTGAAGGAGGAGCTGCTGATTAACTACGGGCAGTGCTGTCGGATGGAGGCTAGCTACCAAAAGCTCCGCGACCTCTACGCGTCAGTCATCGACCAGTTGCTGGAGACTCGCGAGTCTTTGCACCAGGAGCGGACTAAGCGCATTGAGTACGAAAACGTACTGCGCACGTACCATGGCCACGCTCCGGCTGATTCGTTGGCGGTTGCTGGCGAGGCGCAGCAGGCAAAAGCCCCGGCTGCTTCTGCTGCGGGTGCTCACAGAGCGCGGAGTGGGCCTGGCGCCAGCGCGACTGCTGCCGACAGAGCCGATACCCAGGCGCGCTCCGCCGTGGCAAAGGGCCACAATGCGTCGCGCGGGAATATCGGCAAGCCTAGCAGCAGCCAGGCGCAGCCCACGGCTAGGCAGCCCAGCTTGCGGCGGCAGCGGCAGGCGCGCAAGCACGATGTGGCAGGCGCGGTGGATCACAACAACGACTCTGGCTCCGATGCCGAAGACGCCATTATCACTACGGTCCCGCAAAAGGCTACGAAGCGGTTTATCTGGCCATTTGGCGGCAGTCGGCATGGGGACGAGGCTGGCGGCTCGGGAGGTGACCACGCGTCATCAGGCGTAGCTGTTGCTGGAGCGAAGAACAGCATTGACGGTAGCATGCAGCACAGCTTCCACCTCACTAGCACGTTCCGTGCGGGCAAATGCGACCATTGCCAGGAGCGGCTCAAGACGTTTACGAATTCTGTTGTGCGGTGCCGGCATTGCGGGTTTGTCTGCCACCACCGGTGCGCTAGCGAGGTCACTGCGTCGTGCTCGTCGGGAGAGGGCGGAGTTGGGGGCAGTGCGGCGGGCGCAATGGCTGGGGCGGCTGGAGTTTCCGTGGGGGTGGTTGGCGGGCGCGCTGGACGCGGAGCCGCTGCCGCTCAGGGCGGCTACGCCAACGGACAAGCTGCTGGCGGCGGCACCAGCGGCAATGACCCCGCGCTTGTGTATGACCCGAATGTGCCGTTCCAGGCGGACAAGATGTTTGGACGCGCGCTCGCCGAGCAAACTGCGCTGGAGGGCCGCACCGTGCCGTGGGTGGTGCGTGCAGCGATCTCGTTCATCGAGACGGAGGGTCTGACGATGGAGGGCGTGTACCGCCGGTCCGGGTCGACGATGGATATCCGCGCCGTGCAAATGGAGATCACGCGAGTGGCCGCTGCTACGGGCAACCAGTTTGGCGACGATCCAGCGATAGCGCCCAGCGACACTGACGTGACGAGCGTGACGAGCGTGCTTAAGCAGTATTTCCGCGACTTGCCGAACCCGCTCATGACTTCGGAGACGTACCATCTGTGGGTGCAGGCATCCAACATTGCGTCGTCGGAGGAGCGGGTCAAGGTCTACCGCACGATCAGCGACTCTATGCCGCAGCCGCATAGCGAGACCCTGCGCTATCTGATGACGCACTTGAAGCGCGTTGCTGATAACCACCACGACAACAAGATGACGCCCAACAACTTGTCCGTGGTGTTTGCGCCCAATATCCTGCATATGGGTAAGAACGACGTGCTGCAGGAGATGGCTAACATGTCGGGTATCAGCAGGACTGTGTCGTTTTTGATCCAGAACGCCGATGAGATCTGGGGAGGATCGGCAGCGCACTTTGAGAAGAACTCCGAGGGGACTGGTGCTGTGAAGATTAAGGAGCCCGCAGATGCGGTGCCTTTTTCTTCTTCCCAGGGCTTTGCTAGGCCGCCGATGCGCAGACTAAAGGACATGAATATGCTGACTGTCAACGCCATCTCTTCTTCGCCTGGATCGCCATCCTCGCAGCAGCATCCGACTCTGCCGCTTGACATTGCTGGAACGACGACTGGGTCGTCTGCTATCGAGGGCCTGGGCCATGCGCTGGAGAACTCGTCGCTGTCGCAGAGTATGCCGTCGCCCAAGGAGATGTACTTTGGACATCACTCGGACTCTGTGGGAGGCGGTATTGTGCCTGATCGTCTGGCGTCGCATCACCATCGCAACATCAATAACTCGTCGGGGGTACATCAAAAGTCGAGCTTTGACATGCCTCGCAACAAATAATGGCCCATTAACAAAACATAAAATAGTATAGTTTATTTTCTCGTATTATTAAATATTTCAAATCTTCTAATGTCGAGATGTTAAAGTGGGAATGGCATGTTCTTGTGTTAGAACGTGTCAATGTGTACCATTTCTATCGCTGATGCGTTGAACCGTGCAAGCCTGGCTTTCAAGGCGGCATGTTCATCAGTTCCTTCCTCGAATGACCATTGGATCCACACTTGAGGCGTTTCGCTGTCACTGTGTGAGGGTGTTCTTACTTCGTACCTGTAGTTCAGCTGGTCGAGGTGAAGGCCACAAGCCAAAAGGTTGTAAACGTAGTCGATCCATTTTTTAGCCGGGCCAATAAAGACGAGGCCCTCGTACTCAGTATTACTGGAAAGGTAGGATTCGGCATTCTCTATCTCTAGACACTTGCTAGTGATATCTGCTGCTGGCGACATTGAGTAGTTTGTGCGGAAGTATAAAATAAATAGTGTTAGCTTGTGGATAATAAAGGAGCGAGTAAGAAAAGAAAGAATAAGTGGTAGAGAAGCTCTCACAGCCTAAAGGATGTTTCCTTTGCAAATCATGGAGGTATGCTCGCAGTCAACGGAGGCCAAAGTGTTCTTTTATATTTTTTTTAGTGGAAAGGCAGTCAGCGGTATTTCGATTAGACCAGAGCTAGAAAGGGAAAGAAAGCTGTGGTAGGCCATGGGATGCGAAATCCCCAAAAAAGCAGGGTTTTGTTTGAATCACAAAAAGAGGGCTTGGATTAAGCGCCTTGCAACAACACAAAAAATGACACTGCTTTCAAAGCTCTGTCTGCTAGTAAAAAAAATTCGCTATCAGAAGCCAAATTATAATATGAAAAAACAAACCATGGAAATAGAAGCATTTGGCCACACTCTTAGCCAACAAGAAAACATACAGGAAAGGCCAAGATGGAGAAGCTCCTTCCTTTCTTTGTCTGGCGTCTTGTCCAAAAAAAAAACCTCTTTCGTCTATGTCAGCTACCAATTCCCCATTTCTTCAAAAGAAAGAGGTGGGGGAGATGAAAGCGAGACTTTGAATTCAAAGAAACTGGGTGGGGCAATTTGCAATTGATATCAGGTTGATGGCATTGGGGTTGACGTCATAGAATTCCAAAAAATTTAATTATGCTTGTCATAGTTTGTAATGCCGTGACATTGGTTTTTCTCTTGTCATGCTATGTCATTTTTTGGGGATGCAAACTCTTCGATTCCCTCTTTTTTTCCTCTCCGCGCGCACTATATAAATGAGAGATGGGCGCCCATTTTTTTCTCTTTCCTTTCCACACCTCGTCAACATCTTGCTTGCTCTCTTATTGAAGCCATTTCATTTTACTTACTGTTTTTTGTTACACACGATGTCGTACTTGCCTACTTGTAGAACTGAGGAGGATGTCAACAAATTTATCACGGAAAACAATGGTAGGAATATCATTATATTCTCTATCCCTTACTACAGCTATCAAATAGATAATGTCGCCCATCATGAGAGCTTGTTAGCCAAGGCAAATGTAAATAAAGTAAATAATGGCGAGCCTGAATGCACTTATGAAGTCTACACTGGCCCAGCCGATAATATAAATGCAAGCGAAGATTTGGCCCTAGTTGACATTCCAATGGTAGAAGATTCGACGCTTGTAAGTGGAGCAATTGAGAACGCGCTGCACAATCTAGTTAACAAGTCATTTAAAGATTTTCGCCAACGCTATAACTGCCAGCCATAGAAGAGCTCTTGTGGTTTAATTGACCGTACTGCTGAATATGTCACAATATCCAGCATGTGTCGTGCTTGTTGTTGCTAGCAAATAATAGTGCTCAGCTTCATCTGCATTAGCGACGTACTTTTTTTTCACTGTTCCAACTAAATAAACAAACTTGAACCTGTTGCCACAGTTTAAAGACAATAAGAAAATAAGAGAAATGAAAGAAACACTGAGCCTCGGCTACTTAGCAACATGCCTTGAACCTCTTCCCAGGCAAGTATTCTGGAGCCTTGTCCCAGTTATGCTTCAATTCCCCAGGGTAGACATCCTCGCTATAGATGGCGTATTGAGCAGCTCCGCAAGAGCATCTTTCCTGTGCTTTGCCAGCACTCGCAAAAGCTCTGCAACAATTTCGTCCTCAAAGTCATTGCGCAAAACGAGCGGGTCAACTAGTAGTCCCTCATTTGTCTCATAAGGAATGGCACCTCTGCAGTCCGGGCAGAGGAAGAGCGCCCTATGCATATCCGTTGCTAGTCGGCACAATGGCTCATTGGTCATCCCAGAACGGATACGCGTGTTAAAAGCATGCGCAGAGCTCATGTCGTAGCGCTTCGCGGCTATGGCAGTCACATCGTAGATTGAGTCCCAGTCCATTATTGACAAATGCGCTGAGTTGGCATCAAAAAAGGCCCTTCGCTCGTTGTCGTTGATGCCGTAGGTGCCCAGACAGATGACAAGGTACAGCAAGCACTCCCAGTCATCCAGGCGCGTGCCGGGTGCCTCTGCACACTTCAGACTGAGGATGGACCGGAACAGCATCAGCTCCGGCACTTCACGATTGGCGGCACTAGCTCTGCTGTCGCTGTCACAGGTGGCATAGTCGAACTCTGCCAGTGCTCCGGATACTCCGTCTTTTGTCTCCCGGAACAGGATGGCTCGATCGGTAATGTTGCTGTGAATAACTCCGCAATTGAGATATGCTGCGTTGTGCACTTCCATGGCATCGGCAATGGCAACGATGACCTGGCTCACGTTGTTTGCAGCAGATATCGCATTCCCGGCCCACTGCGTGACGGTGCGCTTGTGCTGGCGACCAGAGGAACTCTGAGCATCACCGCCACTAGCTGCTGTCGCCTGTGGAAAGGCACTGGGTAGTGCTGCAAAAGCTGTGGCTGTCGTGTCGCTGATGAGTCTGTCACCATGGCGTAGATACACGGGTCCAGAGCTCTCAAGCCGAGGGAACTTGTCTTTGAACGCGCTATTGTCGTCAAACGCAGAACGCAGGACATTGAGAACTGGGCTCTCGTCATGCGTGTCGCCAGAGCAGTCGCTGCGCAAAGGCACCCACATGTCCTTGATCAAGACAGTTGGGTCGTCCATCGTCTCGGGGCTCGCTGACGCCGCAAAGTATCTGGTGTGGCGCCCAGTAAGGCTGGCTGCTGCTACTCCGACGCATCTGTTGCTGTAGTACGTGCGACTCGCCACCTTGCCCGTGCGCTTGTCCTTCTCATGGACATCAATCTCAAAGTGAAGGCGGCCAGCATCGCTGCCAAGGGCGTATCGTATGCTCGGGTCAAATCCAAGGCAGTCGACAGAGCACAGCGACCAATCAACAAGCAATGAGATGAGTGCCTTGCGCCCACTGGCACTGCTCATGTCCATGTCGCTAGAGGACCAGACGGCGTCAAAGCCAAAGACGTAGGCGCGAATAGTGCGGCAAGAGACAGTCAGCCCCCAGGCAAAGCGGCGGTTGTGCTGGCTGAAATAAAGCGCCTTGGTCTCTCTGGCCAAACGTAGCTCAGCATCGCCATGGTCATCAAAGACCGCCACTATCTCGGCATCAGCGACGACCAGATGAGGCGCTGCTGCTGCCTGGATCTCTGCAACACTGCTGTTGAGTGGAAACATGCCGCACGCAACACGAGCAAAGTCACCAAAGCCGCTACGCCTGCGGCCCTCGGCCTCCTCGCTGGCAACAGGTAATATCAGTCGGCAGTCTTGTGGATCGAGAAGCTCAGCCGCTGCCTTCTCGCTAACATGAGCCTTGACGCGATGCGCGACAAATAGGAGGAACGACTTGTAGCAAGGCGCAACAAAATCTGTATCGCTAATCCGGGGCTTCACGCTAATGCTACGCCGAGTGTTTACTGGAGCCGAGTAGCCAGTCCAATCCAAGATGTTTGTGGCCCATGTGCTCAGATCATCGACGTCATGTCCGTTGTCCCGAGGGTTGTTACGAGGCTTCTTGTTCTTAGCCGCACTCAACAGGCAGGCCTCCAAGTCCACGGCAATTGTTTCAGCTAGCTTGCATGCAGTTGTGCAGAGGGCTGGAGTACGGGGAGTGGCTAGCGCGCAGACGGTGTTACAGCCGGGGTGCAAATTGTTTTGAATAAACATGTCGATGCCGTCGTCAAAGCCGTAGTCGAGGCTATTATCGACATTATATTCATCGGCGAAGAAGCCGGCTTCGGCCAATGGCTGCATAATAGTCATAAGAGAAAGAGCAATGAGCTATATTGAAGGTGTACAAAAACATGAAGAATACAAAGCAAAGAATAAAAAGGAATGGACGTTGCTGCGGAACTTTATTGAAGGTGCAAGCCGCCGGCAGAGTGGCTTTTGCTCCCAACAAAAAAAGTGATTATGGTGGTTGAGATGTGCAAGCGCCACAAGAAATTTATTGCCCTGTTTATTGCCTACCCGCAGGCTTTGGTTTTCACGCACACATTTGTGACATCTCAAGCCACATCAGCAATAAGCTAATACAACTGTGAAAAACGCATTGCTGCAAAAGTAAGGCATGTACCAATTTGCATCACAATAAATTGTATATTTGTGTAAATCCATTAACTAGTGGAGAAAAAGCTACGTCCTAAAAAATACTCTGTAAATCGGTCATCCGAAATGATTTGCCAACACTACTAAGTATGCTGATATTGCTGCTAAAAGATCTAGTACCCTCTCTCTAGTACGTCCTTAGGAATGATACCAAAATCCTGGGAGACATAGCTTGATCCCAAGAAAGCTGCATAGATGAAAAGGCTTGAACATCCATTATTTACGGCAACTTCTTCAGCCTTGCTTAGTTCGCCAGTAGGTCCAATAAATAGATATATATTATCATTGATGTCTGGATGTTTATCTTCGCCTACAAGTTCACTAAGGGGTGTTGTATTTCCATCCCTACCAATGACAGTGACATTGGTGTCATCACTAGTAGAATTTCGAATCAAAATGGAATCCATGCTACTCATGTCAGAGACACAAACTTTAGTCATAATCTTGACCACGCCATCTTCAAGAATAACAATAACGTAATTAACTGGGCTCATAGTATTCAATAAAATGGTTGTGTTAGTCAGTAGGTATATATCAAGAAGAGAATATGTGTGTAAGCTATGTATGTTAGCAGAGAAAAATTGGAAAGCCGCGGTGGGAGCTTGCCTTTTTATAGCAGACGAGAGCGGAATCTCCGCTGACTGTGAGGATGGATAAAGTGAGGCAATAGCTGCGCACTCTCCCACGTGAAGCAACATGTTTCAGCCAACAAACAGCGGAGGCAATAAAGCGTGCTTTGTTTCAAAGATCACCAAGTGACGTAGTAAAACATGTATCCTACGTCAATTTTTCCAATGGGGGTATTTACGTGCTGCCACTACGTCACTCTGACAAGCTTGCTCGTTTGCTTGCTTTGACAAAAAGGAAAATAAAACACGTAACATCTTCAAAAGCGTGCTCTTTTAGTTTCAAAGAACATTTCGAATTATGATTGGGCGTTCTGTCCATTAGGTGTTGGAAATGCCTGAATTGCCGCTAGCCCTCCGAAACAACGAATGTCATCTTTCTAAAACATTCAGCAAACATTCAGCTTTATTTTGAGCCCAAGCATTCAACTTTTTTGAGATGAGAGTGAAGGATAGGACAGACATATTTTGCAGACAGCTTTACGCTTACACTCATTTCCAGAGTCCAAGCCAAACATGGCGCCAGTCTATTCCTCTAACAGTCTAATGATAAAGAGCTCCAACCAGTTGTTGCCACAAGCCAAAAACGCCGCAATGGACCCAATATTTCTTACTTTGAGACGCAAACGCCTTCTCTACTACATTGTAGCATGAGGGTAGCACGTTGTATTTGCTCCTTCACTGCTGTTGCACGCTATGTACAAGTGCAAAATATGTACTAAAGAAAGGAGGATTTTCCATACAGCTCAATATTAGAAGCACATTCTCTGAATCTTTCCCGCAAACATCAAACTGCTAATAGAGCGCTACATCACACTATTGCAAAAGCAATGCAAGCATCGACACGTTTCAAAAATAATTTGTAGGTTTTTATAAATTTATTAAACAATGGACACATACAGCAAATGACATGGCATGCCCATTAGGCAAGGATATCCTCTTCACCCCTTCTCTTGTTTGTTGGTGGGTTTTCCTCCGCTCCCTGCCTGTGTCGAGCCTAGCCTAGTAGGCCAAGAACCAGAGGAAACATTCATTCCCAGCATAAATCGGGACTTTAACTCGTGATTTATGCTTCGTTCTCTTAATTCCCAATTAGCAAGGAAAAGTGCATACGCACCCAACAGTGGGAGGATTCCAGAGACCAATGGAAAAATTATTCTTTACTCAAAAGCGGCACTGCAGGAAAAATCACTTGCATCAGTCTCAATCTTAGCAAACACAAACCCATCCGCATTACGGAATCCTTCTAAAGTCACACCGTCTGTATCAACTTGGAAAGTTGTCTGTGAGGCTGAAAATAATACTGAACTCGAGAATTTTTCTCTCTGGCGCTTGGCATAATCATACAACGATTTACCCTTCAGCTCAGCCGCCATTTGGAAACGCATCCAGTCGTTCACATCTCCAACAAATATGTATACATAATTACCCTCATCCATATCCTTTGGCTGGCCTACGTAATCTCCAAAGGACAATGCGTCCCCATCCTTGTTAATGAGATAGACGTGGATGCCCTGGTCATTACTTACAGCATTAAGTAGAAGGTCATCTTCGCTCTTTATGCTATCTTCTGATAAAATGGGCTTTACACCAACCTCGATTAGATTGCTTTTATCATATGAAATGATGGCATAACTCATAATAGGTATTTCGCCGTTAAAGTCCATTGGTAAGTATATATCAGCAAAAGAGGATGTGTGTAAGATATGTGTGTTTTCAGAAAGTAAAATTGGAAGCAGCAGCAGCTTGCCTTTTTATAGCAGAGGAGAGCAGCATCTCCGCTGACTGTGGGGATGGGCGAAGGGAGAGCGAAAGCTGCAGTCTCTCCCCACACACGAAGCCCTGTTTGGCAGGCAACAAAAGCGGAAACAATTGCTTCCCTTAGTTTCAAAGAAAATGCAATAAAACTAAAGTCTCAAAGTATTGCTATTTAATATAGTTTCTTTGAATTCGACAGCAAACAATAATTGTATTCTTTTGCATTTCCTTTGACAAGAAGCAAAAAAGGAAATAGGAAAAAAGCGGAAGAGAACTGGGCAAGCCCAATCATGCTCTCCCTTTGTTTCAAAAGACAATT
>JANBST010000059.1:0-11098 GCA_027578455.1 Coemansia sp. RSA 2052
GGGTTGGCTGCTATGGTCCGGCTTCCCAAAAGTGGCATGAGTCACTTTTGCGTGGATTAGGTGACGATTACTGCTGCACGGTGCTTTAAACCACCCGCTGTTTCGTTGTCCATTGCAAAGATGTGTTTATTTGAGTAAATAAATGTGGTATTAGACTATACAGTTGCTTGCCAATGAGAAACACAGCAGCCTCTGTGTAGACGTGTGGATAATAGTATATTATAAATCAGCTGCCAATGGGCATAATAGTGCAGAGAGCAAACTATTGTAGTCGTGGCATCAAACCTTACACTGCGTTTGCTTGCTTGTCAGTAATTATTATAATTTTTCTTCAAGCATTCGATCAGCCAAACATGATCTGTTTCATCCACAAAACGTTCATGTTGCGTCCACCCCAAAAACTCCAGGAAACTGCATCTCGATATAATAACAACAACATCGCCATCAATTTCTTGATCCATCTCGTCACTGTCATTGGTAATGTATTTATTGCCTGCAAAAATAAGCATTGGCAGATTACTGGTACTTTGCTTAGCTATGTCATTTTGCCTGACTTCTTTTTCTACTTGGTAATACCTAACAGCAATTCCTATTGGGATTGTAGTTATGTAGGATAATGTAGGTACTCCATCTTTAACAAACTTGTAAACAGATACGTTATGCTGGGCCATGCTAGAAGATGAAAATACTGGAGTAGACAATAGCAGTAGGTATTAGAAAATGGGAGGGTTTGGAATTATGCAGAAAAGCAGGAGGAAGATTTTGGAGGAGGAAAGTGGGAGGAGGCCAGTTCTTAAATAGTGCGGCGGGGAGGAGGAAAATGGGGAGAGGAATAAGTCTCCCCAATTATCTTCCCCTCCTCCCCCAACCATCCTATAGTGCGAGACTTTTCGAACAACATAAATGTAAAAGAAACATATTTCTTGCTTTTTTTTCTTCCAAAGTCTTGAATCAATTGCATTGCGACTTCCAAAGTCCGTCCCTTTGCCCGTTATTTTTCAAAGGATACTGCTGTTTTGAGCTTGGAAAAGATAATTACCACATTAAGCACTCATTTGTTAATTCACTGGCAGATTTATCTCCTTTGCAAAGCTTTTAAAAGTCAATTTATGTGTGATACAAGCATTCTTCTATCACTCACAATAGTTTTCTAGTCTGCTTTTTTGGAGCTTACTTGTCAAAAATGGCACTTGCTATGGATGGAAGTTACCTCTTTCTCACGAATATATGTTATTTGAATTACATAAAATAAAACAGCTTTCAAGCGCAGCTAGTCAGATTCTAAAATACTATAGCACTTCTTTCATAAAAGGCACATGTTTACGAGTATGTGTTTAAATTGTCGTGTATGAGTAACCAGTAAATGCATACTGCTTGTTAGACTGTCACTGCTCTCCGGAGTGGGACTGATCAATATATGGTAAAGGTGTGTAGCTTGCATTATCCTTGTTGTAGGCAATAAAGCCTTCAATCCAGCCATCGCATGTCATATCGTCAAAGTCGCACATTCTTGTACCTTCCAACAAATTCCCAAATTTTCCACTCATTGCTATGGCAACAAAATCCCCAGCTATACTTCCCATTAGTGTGCTATAATCACTAGTAGAGCCAATATATCCGTAATTATAAAATATGTGCACTGTTGAACCTTTGGCTTTATTGGAAACGTCCGGAGCAGCCTTTATCATGCTTGCTGCTCCCATGTAAGCAGTGGCTCCTTCAAGTGATAGTTCTGCTAGCATCTCAAACGAGTTTTCGTTTACGCTGTAGTGGTAAACCTTTGCAGTGTATTGCGCCATATTCAAAAGAGTGGAGTACTGGGGTGTCAAAGAAGTACAATGCACTTGAAGAGACAATAGGAAAGTGTGTGGAGTTGATGAAGAAAAAATAGGAGGAATTTTTTGGAGGAGGGCAGAAAGCTGTTCTTAAATATTGCGGCAAAGAGGAGAAAAAGGTGGGGGCTCTCCAATTCCTCTCCTCCTCTCCCCAACCATCCCTTCAAAAAAATACACTTTTCAAGTCTCGTTAACGTAGAGGCAAAGGGAGACTTTCATGTTGCTTCTTTCTTCAAAGGCCAAAAAAAAAATCCAAATCCAAGTCCAATTTTTTTGGAAGAGCCCCTTTGTCTGCTACTTTTCAAAGGATGCTGCGGCTCCGAAGTCGAGTGAAAAAATTACCACATTAAGCATTCATTTATTGATCCACTAGTAGATTTTGTGGTAATTTAGATGGTCTAATTACCCCATACATCGACGATATTGTCGTGTTTTCACGCACTCTGGAGGAGCACATTGAGCACGTCCGCGTGGTGATTGCTAAGCTCACGGCGGCATATTTGCCATTGAATGTAGCCAAATGCTGTTTCGCCATGCGCTCAGTGCGCTTGCTGGGCTTCATCGTCTCGGGCGAGGGTCACGCGGTGGACGAAAACCGACTGGAGATTCTGAAGCGGTGGAAACTGCCAAAGAATAGGTTTGAGCTGCGCTCTTTCCTGGGAACGGTCAACTACATCCGCGAGTACATCCCGAAGCTAAACCGCCTGCTGCCGCATTTGGACGAGATCCGTGAGGGGCCAAAAACGCAGTTGATTGTGTATACTAACGTGCAACTTGCGGCGTTTGAAGCAGCGAAACAGGCCATCGCCGCAGCAGTGCGCCTTTTCTACGTGCGCCCTGATTGGCCGCTTTTTGTGGCGACGGATGCGTCGGATCGTGGCGTTGGAGCGGTGCTCTACCAGCGCAGCCCAACTGGCAAGAACTATTTTATTAGTTTCCAAGCGCAAAATCTGTCGCCAGCGCAGCGCCGCTACCCCATCACGCAGCGCGAGTTGCTCGCAATCGTTTTTGCACTGAAGCGTTTCGCTTGCTACTTGCATGGGCGGGTGTTTACCATCCAGACCGACCATAGCGCGCTCGTGTGGATGCATGTACAAGCAGAGATTGCGCCGATGCTGGCACGGTGGTACACAGTCTGGCAGTCGTTTAATTTCGGCATCGAGCACTGCCCGGGCGTCGACCACATACTACCTGACACATTATCCCGCCTGAACCTCGAGTGCTCGGATGTCGCGGTAAAGTCGACAAGCATTGTTGCTTATGTGTACCAGCGCCACCCGCACGTACGGCCGATGCAGTGGACCACAGGTAACGATGCAGGATTCGATATTCACGCCGCCGAGGCGGTGCTTATCCCCGCACAGGAGCGCCGCGCAGTAGCAACGGGGCTGATGATTCGCTCGCCGCCTGGGTATTTTTTGCAGCTATTACCCCGCGTTGGACTTGCGATGGCGGGCATTGACGTGTGCGTCAGCGTCATCGACTCACTGTACCAAGGCGAGATCCGGGTTATTTTAGCCAACACCACGCGGCAGCCGTTCACGGTTAAAACCAATGACCGCGTGGCACGCGCAGTGTTTTTGAGCACTGCCGCGCAAATCCAGCTCGAGCCAGTCTCCTCGCTCGCCCCCCTCGCGTTGCCTAAGAGGGGGGAGAATGTCATTGGCCCATCGGAATTGAGCGCCAAAGCCGTCGCGATTGATGACGCAGCGACAATGGAGCTGAGAGCCGAGCACCTCAAGGACGCGCACAAGCTCGGGCATTTTAAGGGTGCAGTTTTAGCGAACGCCGTAAGAGCAGCAGGTTTTGACTGGCCAACGCTTGAGCGGGACGCGCATGCCATGGCAGAGGCATGTCCGCAGTGCCGCGCATTTTCGCTAAAACGGATGCAGTTCGCGCCTTTGACGCCGATATCAGCAGCGACAGCAATGTCACATGTAGCCATCGACTTGGCAGGACCGTTGCGCGTAACTGAGGCAGGGAATACCTACATCCTGGTCATGGTTGACGTGTTTACGCGGTTCGTGGCATTGGTCGCCATCCCGGATAAAACCGCAATGGCGGTGGCCCGCGCCCTGATCAATGTTTTTGCATTCCTGGGTTTCCCGCGCATTATACAGTCGGACAACGGCCGCGAGTTTTGCAACGCAGTGTTTGAGTACCTGGCTAAGAGCACACGCATCGACCACCGCAGAACGACGCCATATAACCCAGCAGCAAATGGACTTGCAGAGCGCGCCGTGCAGTCTACCAAGGCAGTGCTCAAGCGTATGGCGTTGGGATCGCTTACAGAGTGGGATTTTCATCTCCCCCTCGTGCAGCTAGCGCTCAACGCGCACACCCACCGCGGGATTGGAATGCCACCAGCGACAGCAATGTTTGGCAGAGCAGTAGGACCTCCGCAGGCGCTATTGGAGTCGGGTCTGAAGCTCTCAGACGAGCTCACGGTGGAACAGCTGGCTAGTTTTCGCGACTGCATCATCCTCCCCACCATAGCACGCAATTTGTCAACATACCAGGCCAAGCTGAAAGCGACGTTTGATAGGGTGCACACTCTTGCGGATTTTAATGTTGGTGACTTGGTCTTGGCGCGGGTGACACCCACACCACCAAAGCACATGCCGCAATTAATCGGTCCATTCGTGGTTGAGTCGATCTCTAAGGGAGGTGCAATCAGCCTCTCTAGAACAATGGACTCAGATGCACCAGAGCCGCCGGTCAGACGCTATGCACCCAAGCAATTGATCCACCTGGAAGTCGCGCCGGAAGCACCAGCAGATCACTACGAGGTGGATTATATCATCAAGCATCGCGTCCGTGGCAAGCAGCTGGAGTTCTTCACGCATTGGCGTGGCTATTCAGCAGAACATCGCACGTGGCAGCAGCCTAGTACATTTGCAGACCATTCCCTCCTATTGGCCTATGCTGACAGTTTGCCGCCGCAGCTCAGAGATAAGCTGCGCCTAGCTTTAGGCCATGTTGCCTGACAACATGGCTGCCAGAGTTTATCCTAGAGGAGGGAGATGTGGTAATTTAGATGGTCTAATTACCCCATGCATCTCCAATCAAGGATAGGGCCTTTCTGGGATGGTCCCTTTTCAATCTCAGCCCACAGGCATCCAAGATGTGGTCCATCTCTTTTCTTATTCATACTTTTCTACTCTTTGTTGTTTAATAAATAGTCGGGAACAGTGAATACGAAGACACCCTGTGTCAGTCTTGAGAGGACCTACCATTTAACCACAGATTTATTTCCTTTGCAAAGCATTTACACTCAAAAAGAAAATATAGAGGTTGCATTTCCAAGCAACATGAAGTCTATGTGAATTTTTCACCCTTGAGCGTTGGTTTGCAATACATATATATATCGGCGTATTTCCCTATAGTTACGCTAACAGTCATCTACACTAGGGGTAAAGTATACATGTGTTATATGTAAGGCACCCTGCTAACCAAATACTATCAGTGTCGTCCAAAAATTTGATAGTTTGCGTTTTGTGCAGGAAATTTTCGAATGCGCAATTCATCTTAATGACAACAAAGTTGCCTTCAATGGAGGCCTCCATATCTGTGCTGTTAAACTCCAGGTGTTTGTAATCTACGAAAATGTGTGCTGCCAAGTTTGCAAGATTGTTATTGATGATGATTGGGTTTAGCTTGAGTTTAGCGCTTACTTCCGAGTAATAGTCGGCAGAGACCTCTGCCTCACATACAAACTTAAAAAGGTCGTTAGGCAGATCATATGTGTAAACAGTTACGTTATGCTGGGCCATGCTTAAAGAGTCGAAATATTGGCGTTGAAAACAACAAAAAGTAATAGAAAATGGAGGATTTGGAATTGTGCAGAAAAGTAGGAGAAAAGTGGGAGGAGGAAGAGAGTGGGGGAGGTCGGTTCTTAAATAGTGCTAAAATGTGCCAAGAGAAAGGGGAAAGGTGCTCGCGAATCCCTTTCCTCTCCCCCAACCATCCTATAGTGCAAGACTTTGGCGCTGGCTGAACGCTATGCAAAGCTCTACAGAGAGAGTAAAGCTGCTTCAAAGGCCAAGGGCGCCGTTTGTGCAACTGGGGCAAGACTGCACTGCTTTGTCTGCTACTTTCAAAGAGTGCTGCAGTCATGACGTCGAGTGAGAGAATCACCACATTAAGCACTCATTTGTTGATCCACTAGCAGGTTTATTTTCTTTGCAAAGCATTTACAAGGTAATGTATGTATGGTACAGGCATTCTTCCATCACTCACAATAGTTTTCTAGTCTGCTTTTTTGGAGCTTACTTGTCAAAAATGACACTTGTTATGGATGTAAATTCCCTCTTTTTCACGCATATTATATTATAATCACATAAAACAAAACAGTTTGCAAGAGCAACTAGTGAGATTCTAAAATGGTATATCATTTATTTCATAAAAGGCACATGTTTAAGGGTATGTAATTAAATTGTCGTGTATGAGTAACCAGTAAATGTATGATGCTTGTTAGACTTGTAGTACTTTACTACCTTGCTCAGACCATTGTTCCGTGATAGTTGGGTGTGGACTGATGTGGTGCTGTAGGTGCTATATGCAAGGGCACATCTCTCATCAAAGTAGTGGTTAGCTCTTTACTCACTTCCATACCTTTTATTTACTCTTAATTGTGTCTCAAAGTCTGGTGAACCATTGCACTGTTTGTGTGCCTAGTTTTAGTTAAGACAACACCCGAGCTTACCACAAGACAGGCATTGTGGTTCTAGATAGGGTATTCCTCTTCAAGTAGACAACTAGTATCTGTACGTTCACTGTTCACGACTGTGTATTGTTAACAATAAACAATAAAAAGTTATTAAAGTAGAAAGACGAAGGCCAGTTCTTGGATGCCTGTGGGCTGAGATTGAAAAGGGCTGTCCCAGAAAGACCCTATCTTTGATCAGGGATGCATGGGTAATTAGGCCACCTAAATTACCACAGGTACTGCTCTTCGGACTGGGACTAATCAACATATTCTAAAGGTGTGTAGCTTTCATTCTCTGCATTGTAGTCAATAAAGCCTTCAATCCAACCATCACATGTCGTATCGTCAAAGTTGCGCGTTCTTGCACCTTTCAACAAATTATCAATTTTCCCACGCATTACTATGGCAACAATATCCCCAGTTAAGCCGCTATTTAGTGAGCCACAATCACCAGTATGGCCAATATATCCGTAATTATAGAACATGTGCAAGGCCGCAAAATTGTCTTTGTCGGAAATGTCCGGAGCAACCTTTATCTTGCTTGCTGCTCCCATGTAAGTGATGACTCCTTCAAGTAATAGTTCTGCTAGCATTTCAAACGAGTTTTCTTTTACGCTGTAGTGGTAAACCTTTGCGGTGTATTGCGCCATATTCAAAAGAGTGGAGTACTGAAGCGCCAAAGAAGTATAATGCACTTGAAGAGCCAATAGAAGAGTGTGTGAAGTTGATGAGGGAAAAGTGGGAGGAATTTGTTTGGAGAGATGGAGCGCGGTTCTTAAATAGTGCAGTGGAGAGGGGAAAAGGGTGGGGACTTTCCAATTCCTCTCTTTTCCCCCCAACCATCCCCTCCAAAAATTCTCCTTTCAAGTCTCGTTGACACAGAGGCAACATGAGACTTTTATGTTGCTTCTTTAGTCAAAGGCCAAAAAAAAATTTTAGCCCAAGTCCAATTTTTTTTTGGGAAGAGCTCCTTTGCTCGCTGTTCTTCAAAGGATGCTGCGGCGCTGAAGTCAAGTGAGAGAATTACCGCATTAAGCACTCATTTGCTGATCCACTAGTAGATATATTTTGGCGGTTGAGTCGTTGTCTAGTGCCCATACAGGGCTCCAATACAACGGCTCAATCATCAAAGAGAGAATATGAGAAGCGCGTAAATATAAAATATGAAAAGGAAGAAAAGGATATCGGCGACGACGAGAAGAAAAAGAAAAAAAAAGAATAAAGCGAAAAAAAAGAGAAAGAAGCATGACAGTATACATTGCCAAGGCACACTACTCTTTGCGGCCAGCCAGCATATTGCTAATAGTAGTCATGAACGAAGACCGACGACCCTTATTAGTATTGCTGGGTCTGAGACGGCGCAAATGGTAGTCTATCGAGTCCACGTCGCCCGCCGGATGCTGCCGTCTGTCCGCCAAGCCCGCCAAGGCCTTAGCCGCCTCCTGGGGGGACACAATCGCCGATACTGGAGGTGGTGGCGACAACGACCCCATCGGCAGCTTGGGCACAGGCGGTGGATCAAGTACCGTATCGCTGTCGTCATGAGCACTGGTCGGCCGCTCGCCACCACGCCCGACATTCAGAGTAAACTTGCGCGGCGGAGGCGGTTGCACATGTGGCGGCGCGGAGCTAGCCGACTCGCCCGTATTCCCACGAGATCTGCTGCTCGTGCCGAACAGCTCGCTGTTAGCAGCATCCTCGACATCGCCGTTAGACGGACGGAGGTGAAGTTCCTTGGCCATATCAGCTTGACCCCTGGCAATCCGGACCGTGGACGACTGGTGGTGCTGTCGGGCGCTGTCAGCCGACGACGTGCGTGCACGCGTCCGACTATGCGCTGAATGGCCGTCACCAGTCCGCGCAGCCACCGACGCGCCGCCGTCGTGGCTCTTACGCTGGCTATGTAAGGCCTCGAGGTGCTGCGGCGTCCTGAACACATCGCCCTGCGTTCCCGACGACGATGACGACAATGACGGCTGTGGAGGGCGTGGCGGCGAAAGAGCGTGGTGTGCACCCGCCACAGCATCGGTCTTGGCGTGCTTGGCAGTGGCGCCCCGCCTACCAGCAGCAGGGATTCGCTGGAGATGGTCAGGCAGGGCCGGCTGCTGCGGCAAGGGCGGCGGCGGAGACACCGACGAGTCTCTCGATTTGACTTCAGCGTCGCTGCGCTTCCGAGGCCGCTCGGCTGCTTCAGAGCCACTCTTCGCCAAAACACCCACGCCATTAGTTTGTGCGCTGCCATCCTGAGCTGCGCCGTTCAACAAGTGAGTGCTGTTACTGTGAGTGCGCGTCCGCAAGCGGTGCTTAAAGAACTCGCGAGTGCCCCCAATGATGCCACTGCCTCCCATGTCATCGCCATTATGCTCGCCATCCCCCGGATTGGTATACTCGGCGTGTTGGTTGTGCTTGCGCAAGGCACCGGTTGTCGTCACTCGCCGAAACAGGCCCCCCGAAGTCTGGCTACGGCGCGGCGACGGTGGAACCGCTGGTACCTGCAGCAGATCCCCAGACCCGCTGCCCAGATCAGCACGCAATGCACCACGGCTGGAGATGCTCGATTCGTCCAGCGAATTACGGCGACGGGCCGAGGAGCTAGGCAGTGGCGCGAGGCCAACAGCAGAATGCGCCGATCCGCTGCGGAAAACCAGCGGTGGTTTGTCGTCGACTCTGCTTGTCTTGGGGCCGTCATTCTGGAGCTGCGCAATCTGCGCCGCAGCAAATTCCGGCGACACCGAGTGCCGCTGAGACACGGTGACCTTGGATGTGGCTAGCGAGGGCTGCGCAAAGGCGCTGCGCGAGGCAAGAGGCGGGCTGACAGCACCGTTCCTGTTGTTGACTCGCGGTGCAGCCAGCGTCTCGGACGAATGCGCGTGCATGGACTCACCTGGGTCCGAGTGCTCATGAGGAAACATCGGCAGCTGGGCGGCAATTCGGCGGCTGTTCTTCCCCGAGATAGTCGAGTATTTTCCCCGATGGCCAGCGCCATTGACACCAGGTGCATCGCCAGCCACCGCCCTGTCGTCCAAAAGCCCCTCGAAGCTGCGGCTGCCATGCGCATGATGGGCAGAAGCCTTGACCAAATTTGACATGCTAGCGCCGCTATTGAGCATCGATGATTCGCGAGTATCTGAGCGAGACCCGCCGTAGACCGCCTCGACAGACGAGTTTGCTGTGAATGGCAGAAACACGTAGCTGTTGTCGATGACCTCGTCGTCCATCGAAGAAGTGCGATTGGCGATCTTCCGAAGCAGCAAGGAGGAGCGTGGCGAAACGGGCAGCCCGTTTGAGCGGGCAGCATGCGGCGGAGATGTTGCTTGCGAAGCCGAGCCATCGAGAGCATTGCCAACGGTAGCGACCGTGGTTGTCGCGGCGGTCGCTGTAACTGGCGCGCCACTGATGGCTGCGACATTACTTACTGGCGACTGACCTGGCATTTGTGTCTCTGGCTCGCTGCCGCTAGCGTCTTCTGATTCCGTCGGCTGTTGAAAGATGCCCAGCCAGCGAAAGCGCACATCGTCTGGCACGATAAACTGCACCTGCTTCTTGGGTTTACCATTGGCACGCGTCTTAGCGCCAGGCCTTGTGCAGCCGTGCTCCTTGGATTCTTCGCAACAATGGTTCTCCATTGATAGGGCGGACATGCGCGTCGCAATGCACTCGGTCTCAAACCCGACTCTGTCAAGGGCCTGCTTTAGCCCCGAAGCCTGTCGAATCTCCTCCTTGATCATTTCCGCCAGCATATCGAGCGACGGCGACTCTCTAGAAGCAACGGGGTCTAGATTCTGCTGAAAGCCGGCTAAACGCGGTTTGGAAGACGAGAGATGCATCGGATCAAATGCCGCACTCGTGCTAGTTCGTCCGCTGTCCAGCATAGAGAATTCGTCAGCTGCAGTCATCGAAAACAGGCTTTTTTGCCTCTTGCGGCGAATCTTTTTTGCTACACGCGCAAAGAAGATAGAAAGTAAGTTAATACCAATGCTTGCATCAACTTTGGTCTCTCACGAAACAGCAAGTGGCCGGAGCCAGGCTGTCAGGTCGTTAAACAGCCGACGCGCAGGCCATGTGTTTGCATTGAAGCTCCGCGTGCCTCCCTGATACCAAGAAAGGGGGACATGAGGTCCGAGCTCTTCCTATTTCAGAGTTGAGCAGTGTTTACTGCATGCGTCGCGCTCTATTCCGACAATGGCGCTGCGTGAGTTGTACGTACCACCCATGGCTACCAATAGCTAGTTCTTTGAGCGACAGCGGCGGTCCTGTATCTCGTAGGCGCGAAACGATATAGCCCGTAACTCAAAGTCGCAGGGTATCAGACAAGCGCGAAAGGACCTCTAGAACGCAAGTAACGCTTAGAGATTATGTGCAGGTAAGAGAGGCCTAGGAAGGCTCGACATGTATAATTGAGCAAGAGCCGAATTGAATGAAAGCAGAATAACACGCAGAAAAAAGGCGAGGTAGAAAAAGTAGCCCGGTAAGACGGTCGCGTCCAAGAAGAAGAAAAAGCTACAACAATAGCCAAAAACTGAAGAATAAAATACGGGAACAAGAGAAAGAAGAA
>JANBST010000060.1:0-11009 GCA_027578455.1 Coemansia sp. RSA 2052
CAGTACATGGCCAAGCTCAGCAAAACGAACACGCCAGCGCTGACGACAAAGAAGCAAATCCGGTGCGCATTCACCAGACCCTTCAAACGACCGCCAATGCTGCTGCTGCTGCTGCTGCTGCTGCCGCTACCATACGATTTTGGTTGAGCAGGCGACGTGACGGAGCGCGCGCCAAGGGCAGGTCGATCGAGGACAACGAGAAGCGGCAAGGCGTAGATGATGGGGTATATTTTCAGGTGCACTGCGAGTCCAAACAGCACCGAGCCCAGAGCGATTTGCCTCTTTTGGAAGGCGTAAAAAGCCGCCATGACTGCGGCACATACCACTGACTCTGCGCTGCCACGCGTTGATATATTTGCGACTTGGGGGTTTAGTAGCCACAGAGCGGAGTATGCTGCCGCCTTTTGGTCGTCCAAGCCGCGTGCCTGAGCGATGCGAGCGACCAAGGCGCCGACGACGCAGTCGCACGCAACAAAGAGCCATTTACCAAACGTCGGGTGCAGCCAGACGTTGGGCGTGAGGATCCAGGCCAGCAGCGGTGTGTATCTGTAAGTCGAGCGCTGGTATGGACTGCCGCCTTCCCAGACAAAGCGCGCAGCGTCGGAAAAGACATTGTAGTCAATGTCTGTGTACTTTACTGTCATGTTGGCGTCCTGCCACAGCCCATACAGGAGCATTCCTGCTCGGAGCAGCAGTCCGCCAACGAGCACATTACGGGCGGTCAGCATTTGCGCAGCAAAGGAAGAAAAAAAATGAATTAAAAGAGGAACTTGGAAGCCAGGCGACAAAGTTGTCCAATCGAGTCGCTCCAGCGTTTACGGTGACATCAACGCACAAGAAAAAGAGCTCCTTTTCTTTTGCTTGTGACGATTGTTGCCATCCTTATTTAAAGATTTCTTGATTGCAGCAGCGGCCCAATTGACTGCCGAAAATGGTAAAGTCGACTATAATCGCGCGCGTCGTCGACGGGCTTCCGCTCGCGGCGTCCATGGACGACGAGCAAGCAGAGTCGGAGCTTTCCGGGTACAAGTCTCAGGCCAAGGCTATCTTTAAAAAACTCAACGCGCAATCGGAGCCCATGTGCTCGATAGAGTCCGGGCCGTACTACCTTCACTACATGCTCAGCCAGGGCGTCTGCTACCTGTGCATTTGTGAAAAGTCATTCCCCCGGAAGCTGGCCTTCACGTACCTAGACGAGCTGGCCAAGGAGTTTAGTATGAGCTACGGCAGCGAGGTGGACAAGACGAATTTGCGCCCGTACGCCTTTATCAAGTTTGACACATTTATCCAGAAGACCAAGCGCATCTACGAGGACTCGCGCACGCAGCAGAATCTGTCAAAACTCAATGAGGACCTGCGCGACGTCACGCAAATCATGACAAAGAACATGGAGGACCTGCTCTGGCGCGGCGACAGCTTGGACCGCATGAGCACCACCTCTGATCGCTTGCGCGACCAGACCGAGAAGTTCCGCAAAGACGCGCGGTGGCTCAACCTAGAGGCCATGTACCGCAAATACGGCATTCTGGCGGCTATATTGCTGGGGCTCATTTTGGTTGTGTATCTTTGGTCCAAGTTCTCGTAGATGGCTGGCGCCGAGGCAAGACACGGCTCACGAGCCATATAAGTCACGTGGGGGTTTTGGCGGACCATGGCCATGTGTCGCTCCTTGTCTTTGTCCAGCCCTCTTTCCTTCTTTATATCATTCTTGTCTGTGTCAATTCCACGCATTTAATATCATTTATACTCGCAGAAGAATATAGCAAGCCATGACAAGCGAGTCTCATTCGGTGCCGCAGCCACAGTTTAGCAATGGTGTCGCGTCTGACATGGCGGAAGCAGCAGTCACACCCCGCCGAGCGGCCTCGCCTGCTTCTCAGAATGTCGCGGATCCGAGCAAGTCCGTCGAGATGCGTCAGCAGCAAGTGAGGCAGAGCATCTTGACACTCGAGCGCGGCGGATACAGATTTCGAAGCATCGACATGCCTAGCAAGTCTCTCTTTCTTGGGCTTGACGGCTCAGCGTGCACATCAGGTAAGACAGCCATGAATCGTGAGCGGATGCAAGCTCTCACGCACCCCAGAGTGGCTAAAGTACAAGACTTGCTATGAGCGTTTTGGGGCTTCCTTGAATGTCGTGTAGATGAAGTCGCGGTGTCGGCTCAGCGCAGCGAGTCCGTAGAGCCAGAGTCCGAGCAGCCGGCCATTGTGCATGCCGTTGTGGGCACTTTTGCACTAGACATCGCTAGCTATGTGCTGGTCGTCACAGATAGCCGCTGCCGAGGGACAGTCGCTGGCAGCCAGATATACGAAACTACCGCCGTAGCCGCCCTGCCGCTCAGCCCTGGCAGCTCCAAGACAGCCTTTGCGAGCATGCTGCGCCGCATTCGAAGAGCAAATGTCGGAAAGCGCGATGGCACACCACAAAGCGGCGATGAAAGCAGCGATGGCAACACCGCTCCAACAGCTAGTGCTTCGGCTACGCCAGAGGCAGCGCCAAATGCCGACGATGGCAGCGCAAAGTCCATGGCTGCCGCATCGCTTGCCTGGATTTCGCCGCAGTTTACCAAGCTCTTTGGGCGGGACAGGGCGGGCTCAACCAGCTCCATCAAAGGCATTGTGCCAAGCTTGGCAGGACTACCCGAGTCAAGTGGCAGGGACAGCAAGCCGGCTGACGACCAGCTAGATCCGCTGGAAGAGACGAGCCATACCGAAGGCAACACAAATAAGCAGGGATCGTCGGTGCGGCGCATGGAGGACCGCGTATTAGAAGAGATTTCGCGCTTGTTTGGCGGAACTGGCATGCTGTTTTCATATTCGTACGACCTGACGCGCTCCTTGCAAGGGAAGGAAGGCCAGGAGCTTGACGTTGGTGGAGCACCTCTGGCACTGGCTGCGGATGTGGATTACTGGTTTAACCACCACTTACAGCAGCCGCTGCTAACAAGTGGTGCCGTGGAGTGGGCAGTGCCGCTGGTCCAAGGATCCATACAGATGGCGATATGCGAAGTGCCAGGGGGAGCTTCGTTCCAGGTGTGCGTACTGTCGCGGCGCAATCGGCAAAGAATAGGCATGCGCTACGAGCGACGCGGGGCCAACGAGCAAGGCCACGTAGCCAACTTTGTTGAGACGGAGCAGATACTCACCGTTGCAGCTGGCGACCAGCAAGCACACTACGCAAGCTTTGTACAGACGCGTGGGTCGATACCGTTCTTCTGGAAGCAGCCGCCAACTGGGCTACATCCGGCGCCGGTGATAGCCAAGAGCGACGACGAGAACGTCGCAGTCTGTGCGGCACACCTACAGCGTGAGATTGGCAGATCGGGGCGACAGGTGCTTATCAACTTGGTCGAGCACAAGGGGCGCGAGGCCGTGCTCGGATCCAAGTATGCCAGCTTGGTCGGGCAGTGTGTTGCGGATGAGTTAGTTGACGCGAGCATGCTCCGCTACGTTCCGTGGGACTTTCACCACGAGACGCGCGGCATGCACTACGAGAGACTGGAGCTCCTCCTCGAGCAGCTGCAGCGCGAGATCTCAGGCATGGGCTACCACTGGCGCGTGGGCGACCAAGTGCTCACCAGGCAGCACGGCGTATTCCGAGTAAATTGCATGGACTGCCTGGATCGGACAAATGTCGTCCAGAGCACTGTTGCTCGGTGCGTGCTTAACGAGCAGCTGGTGCGACTGGGCGTACACGTTGCGCCTGAGCGAGGCCTGGCGGCGTACCAGGGCCTGGAGGCGATGCTAAACAACCTGTGGGCCAACAACGGCGACTATATCAGCCGCCAGTACGCTGGCACCATGGCGATGAAGGGTGATTTCACAAGAACTGGCAAGCGCAACTTTAGCGGACTGATGAACGATGCCTCCTACTCGCTAGCGCGCCTGTGGATCAGCACGTTCCGAGACTACTTTTCGCAGTCGGTGCTCGATTTTGCCTTGGGCAACCAAAAGGCGAGCGACGTGTTCAGAACTATCATCGATTTGAGGTCGCGCGAGCCCGACTACGCGCTGCAGTTGTCTCGGACAAGAGAGGCTGCCATTGAGGCGAGCATTGCAATTGTAGTTCACGATGGAGAGTGCGTGTTGCTGGCCTGTATCGTACACACGCCGATGGCATTTAACACACTGAGGGTGCGAGAGACCGCTGACGCTGTCATGGTGCTAACAGACGCGGCGGTCTACCTATGCAGCTATGACTACCAACTAGAAAAAGTATCCCAGTTCCAGCGAATTGAGCTGGCGGGCGTGACAAAGGTCCAGCACGGCGCTTATATTACCGACACTTTGGCGCCGCACTCGCTGGACGCAATTCGCAACCATGGCGTCGTTTTGTACTTTGCAACTGCCGCAGCCCAGTCAAATACCAAGGTGGCGCAACACGACCAGCCTGCTGTTGTCACTGCTGCGCTGGCAGAGTATTCGTCGCCTAAGCCCGACGAGAGTATTTTGGCGCATGAGACGGTTGCTCTGGGTTGTTCTGTCAAGGGAAGCAACGTCTCGCCTCCTTCTCGTCGGGCATCGCCATTGAAGCAAGAGTCGATGGCAGTAACTACGCCGAGCGAGAGTTTTATCGCCTGCAAGCTAGCTAGCGAGGTGCAAGTGGTGATGCAGTCCGTAGAGCCCGCGCTGCCTAGCAGCACTGGTGCTTCGGCATCTCTGACTCGGCTTGGAGCGCTGGAGGGCCAGTCGCCAGAGCTGCTCGCAGAGTGTCTTTGCTCGGCGATCCAGTCGTCAAAGTCGCGTGCTGGCCACGTAGACGCGAGCAAGTTCATCGTCGAGTCACCGATCATCAGCGCCGTCGCTGCCAAGCAGAGCACCAGCCTAGTCGACAAGGTATCAAATCGGCTCTACAAGGCACTGTGGGTGTAGGCCTCCTCCCCCATTATTGCTCGAGCAGAGCGCGGAGCATGGCCTCAGTTTGTGCCCATACAGCGACTCAACAACCGCTAGCGGCCTCAGTTCGTGCCCATACATGGCTCCAATTCAACCACTCAACAACCGCTTACGCTTATCTTTCGCTTTTCTCCCGATTATCTGGAGGTCTTACTCGAGCAATACAACGACTTCATCATCATATATACACGCCCACACACGCTACTATGGCCGACGAGGACGACAAAACGGGCAGGCCATCTGCCAGAAAGATTGATCCGATCATGCACGAGTACGCCAAGAAGATCCTCGGCGAAGATGCAGAGATGCCCGAGGAGTATGCCGACTTGATTATCGAGGCCAGGCGGCGGGGCCGTGCGGGACTCCCTCAGCCGCACCTCAGGCCGCACCGCTGCGACAAGCACTTGCAAGACTTTCTCGATGGCATATTCTTAGGCGAGATCTGGCAACCCGCGCGAGTATATTTCAGGTGCCTTGGTTCCAAGCAGGGTGAGGAGCCCGAGCGATACAAGCTCCAAGGCGATCCAAATAGCCTAAAGCGTTAGCTCAAGCCCTTGCTGGAGCATACATCGAGTACGCGCTTTTAGGCATGGGATGTATTTTAAGTAGAGGCGCCAAGCATAAAAAAAAACATGACAAAAAACAAATAAGAATGCCCTTCTCAGACAACAATGTCGCGGTTGCTGACAGGGACGGGGGGCTTCCTGAAGGCCTTGTATCCCTTGGGCTCCATGGCGTCTTCTTCATGCTGAGGCGGGCGGTAGTGGCGAATATACTGCAAAGCCGCAAGCTCCAGCGTGTGCGGCTGGATGCCCAAATCGGCAAATGTTTGGATGCTGGGGTCCTTGCTCGGGACGTCGTCAATCGACATTAGATCGACTTCGTGGTGGCTGGTGTAGTGGAATGGCATAGCATTGGCTAGCTGGGCGGCTACACGAAGCAGCCTTGGCGGGACATTGACTCGCCAGATCTTCTCGTGTAGCAGGAACTGTACGAGGTCAATGACATCCTTGCGAGTGTACTCCTTGGGGTTGTACAGCTCATACGTATGCCCAACGGTGTCCTCGTTATCGCGGATGATACCAATGGCGTGGGCAACATCCGACACGCACACGGGGCGGAGCTTTTGCTGGGCGTTGTTTACCGTCAAATAAAAGTGCTTGAACCTGCCAATGTTGTTGAGCAGCTCGTCCTCGTAGCCATACATGGTAGCAGAGCGAACAATGTTGGCGCCAGGAAAGTGCTCGCGCACGCGCTGCTCGCCAAAGGCCTTTGAGACCAGGGCTTGCGAGTGCGCGTTGGTTTTGGCGTTGATGCTGGACATGTGGATCAGGCGAGACACGCCCGCCTCACGCGACACGTCAGCAATGCGCTGTGCGCCCTCGATGTGGACCTGGTCAAACGAAAAGTTCTTGGTCTCATAGTTGCGGCCAATGAGGTTGATGACAACATCCGAGTAGCGCACGCACTCCTCGATCTGCTTTGAGTTGCGCAAGTCAAATTCCATGGGAATGACCATGCCCAGGTCGCCAGTAGGCCGGAGGTGGCGGATGTACTCGCCCAGGCCGCGGTAGGGAACGATTACCTTGGTGCCCTCGCGCGCCAGACGGGCAACAATGTAGCGCCCAAGAAAGCCGCTGCATCCAAACACGGTCGCCGTTTGGCCGTTCCATGACTGCCGCCCGTAGGTGCCTCGTCCCGCCAGAACTTGCCCGGTGGTTTTGCGTACTACCACGTCAGCCTTGCCGCGCCTGGCAAGCTTGACTGGCGCCGATAGCCCTAAATGCGTGCATTTAAATTAGCGCGGTTTAGCGAGAATCGTGCGAGCGCAAGGCCAGTATGCGGCGGAACGAGCCAAGGTCTTACCCTTTATGCTGCGATTGAGCGGATTGGCAAACATTCGGTCGTAACTAGTTAAATTTTTCGGTCAAGCAAAGGATGCCGACATTGGGCGCCAGCACGAGATATCGCCGCTATCATCTCAGCTCATCTCAAGGATCAGGCCGGATCAGATCAAGATAACAGCGTGAGAGCGGACGAATGGCGCTTGGACGAATGACCGCAAAGTCGCTCCCGTTCCCACGCTCCGAAAAAAGTATATAAGGCGGCGGCTCAGAAGAGAGGAGCCTTCTTCCCTCCACATCTTCACTCGTTTCGCCGTACTACTCCAGCCGCAAGACCAGACCAAGCTTACAAGATACACAATGTCGCTCATCGCCGCTACCTCCAAGACAGCCATGGAGCTGGAAGATGCCTATGGCGCGCACAACTACCACCCGCTTCCCGTAGTGATCTCCCGAGGCGAGGGCGTCCATGTGTGGGACCCTGAGGGCAAGCGCTACTATGACTTTTTGTCGGCGTACTCCGCCGTCAACCAGGGCCACTGCCACCCGCACATTGTCAAGGCTCTGACTGAGCAGGCCTCCCGGCTGTGCCTGTCGTCGCGCGCGTTCTACAATGACCGTCTCGGTGCAGCTGAGCGCTTCATCACCGAGTTCTTTGGCTACGAGATGATGCTGCCCATGAACACGGGCGCCGAGGCAGTCGAGACGGCAATCAAGCTGGCGCGCAAGTGGGGCCACATCCACAAGGGACTCAACGACGACGGCTATGTCATTGGCGTCGAAGGCAACTTCCACGGCCGGACCATGGGCATCATCTCAATGTCAACCGACCCCGATTGCCGCAATGGGTTTGGGCCATTCATCCCAAACATTACGGCCGTAAACCCCGATACGGGCGCCAAGATCCGCTACAACCACGCCGAGGACCTTGAGGCCATGCTCAAGGCACATGGAGAAAAGGTCGCTGGGTTCTTGGTTGAGCCTATTCAAGGCGAGGCCGGAATCAAGGTGCCCGAGCCAGGCTACCTGAAGCGCTGCTACGAGCTGTGCAAGCAGTACAACGTCCTGTTCATCTGCGACGAGATCCAGACCGGCATTGCGCGCACTGGCACGCTGCTTGCGATCGAGCATGAGCAAATCCGCCCCGACGTTGTGATTCTCGGCAAGGCCCTCTCCGGCGGCGTGTATCCCGTGAGCGCCGTCCTGAGCTCGCGTGAGGTCATGCTCTCGATTAAGCCCGGCGAGCACGGATCGACCTACGGCGGCAACCCACTGGCATGTGCGGTGGCAGTGGCCGCGCTGGAGGTTGTCCGCGACGAGAAGCTCACTGAGCGGGCCCAGTCTCTGGGCGAGCGGTTCCGCGCGGGGCTGCGCAAGATCGATTCGCCACTGATCAAGGACGTGCGTGGCAGGGGACTCCTCAATGCCATCGAAGTCAACCCAGTTGCAGGCAAGACCGCCTGGGATCTGTGCTTGCTGCTGCGCGACCGCGGGCTCCTGGCCAAGCCAACCCACGACACCATCATCCGCCTGGCGCCGCCGCTGACGATAACCGCCGAGCAGCTGGACGAGTGCACCGACATCATCACCAAGGCTGTCGCGGACTACTCGAGGCAGTAGCCGCTGGAGGGCCGATCATGGAATCAGGCATGCTCGTCCTGCACGCAGTAGCGGAATGTCATCCAGGCTCTGCCTTGAGGCTCTTTTCGCTCGCCGTTGAATTGTTTTTCTAGTTATTTTGTTCCAATTGAAAGGCCGCATGCGAATCTTGTCTTGTGCCGCGCTGACGGTCTGCGGCGGCCTGCTTGCCGGAGCCGAGTCATTTACCGAAGACCTACTAGTGAAGCCTTTGCAAGATGGCAGAGTCTTGCTGCATTTCGAGTTTAACGTCCAGCGAGCTGCGCCTGCAGCCAACGAGAGCCTGCACCATTACCAGCTGTTTCCGCGACAGATAGGCGAGATATCGCGGCGCTACAATGTAGATGAGTTGCACTTGTCGTTTACACAGGGCGGCTGGCGCGAGACCAAGTGGGGGTACCCGCCAGTCAATTCGCAAGGCATAGGGGCCGAGGTGCGCGCACGGATCAAAGGAGACGATGCCGCTCAGTCGGAGCGGCAGTGGAAAGGACTAACCAACGCGCTTTCAGGCGTGTTTTGCGCATCGCTGAACTTTATCGACACAACAAACACCGACACGCCACGGCTGACATTTGCCGACTCTGCCGCCGCGGCCAGCGGCGTGTTGCGGCACGGGTACTTGCCACGAGAGAACGTGTGCACGGAGAACTTGACACCGTGGATAAAGCAATTGCCCTGCCAGTCGAAGAGCGGCCTTGGCCTGCTGCTGAACCCATACCGACTCTACAACGCAGACTTCCACTCCATGGGGCTGTCTCTCACTGCCGCAAAGGACGCCAGCGGCAAGCCTGTGCAGCAGTACAAGCAACGCCTTTCAGTCGTGGTTGAGCCAAGTGCGCTCGGGCTTGGAGATCGCTGGTCGCTGGCTGAGCTCGTAGATAGACAGCTGGGCGCTGCATGTTCCGCCGCTACAAGAAGCACAGTGCGCGTCATCCGGCCTGGCTCCGGCCTGACGCTGGCGCCGAAGCCAGCTAGCACCAGCAAGCTGGCCGGCCGCAATGTAAGCGTGTTTGATTTGCGCGCGCAGCCTGGCGTCGATATCACGTTTGAATTCGCGCCTCGGAAGGACAGCGGTGCGTGGCCCTCAGAGAGGCCGCTGATATCGGCCCATCGCTATGTCACGGGCCATGGCGGCAGCAATGGAGGCGTAGAGACGACGCTCACTAATCGTGGAGACATGCCAGTCCACGTAGCCTATCTTGATGTGCTGCCGTGGTACCTGCGAGTCTACTCGCATACTCTGGTGATCCAGACGCAGGCCGCCGACGGCAGCTGGACTTTGCTGCAACCGAAAGAATCGCACTTCACACCGGCGATCGATCGTGGGCGGCCCTCGTCAATGGAGCTGGCGCTGGTGCTGCCAGCGAGCTCGCGCACGATGTTGCGCTACAACTTTGACAAGGGCTTTTTAAAGTATACTGAGCACCCGCCCGACGCCAACAGAGGATTCAGCATTGGCCCGGCGATCGTGTCCTACCAGCACGACACTGCCAGCGGCGAGCTGCCTCTGCATTGCGCCATCGAGCGGGCGCTGACGGGAGCAAGCGAGTGCACGGTGCAAGCATACACCGAGCTGCTCTTGGCTAGCTTGCCGACGCCCGACTTTTCAATGCCCTATAACGTCATCACATTCACTTGTACTATTCTGGCGCTATTCTTTGGGCGCATATTCAACCTGCTCACGCGCGATTATGCCGTGCTCAAGCCAGCCGAGGTGTAGGAGCGAGCCGTCTATGAGTTGGGAGGCAAGCTATAGGTATTTTTAAAACAATATAAACAACAACGGCGGCCAGAGTGCTGGCCCGCCGCAGAGGAGAAAGATGGCTTAGATGAGCGAGACGCGAGTCCGAGTCAGACCGCCCTTGAAGTTGCGGATGGGTTGAGGCGAGCGCTGCAGCCTGCGGAACGCCTCCTGGACGTGCTGCACTTCAAGTGGAGAGCGAGCGGTGGGCGGACCCGAGAAGAGCGAGACGCTGGCCGACTGGCTCTTTGGCTGCGGGTCGGCCGGAGAGGCGGCAGCAGCGACAGGGGCGCCAGGGCGCTTGGGAGCACCATCAGCAACGCACAGCGCGTCGCTGGCGGCCTTCTCCAAGTCTCGCTTAATCTTCAGCGCAGACTCGGTTATCTTCGAGACCATCTCAAAGGTGAGGAAGCCCAGAATGTCGATAATCTCGTCGTTAAGCTTGGTGTCGAGATAGGCAGACATGTTTGCCCACTCGCGGAAGCGCTTGCTCTTGCGGAAGGTGAACGAGGCCTGGCGGCACTCGGAGTAGTGTACATACTCGTCGCGCGTCATCTGCCTGGTCACCTCGTCGGCGTCCTTTAAGCGCTTGAGAGTATCACTTTGGGCATCAAGCATCTCTTCTTCGTCGTCGTCGTCGTCGGCAATGTTGTCGGCGAACGAATTGGCCAACTCCCATGAGAGCTTGATCTTGACCTTTGTTGCGCGGTCGGGCTTGTCGGCGTTCGCGTCGTCAATAATGTCGTCGCCAGTATCATCGCGCTCCTTGACCTTTTTGCGCACGTCCTTCCAGCTGAGATACTCTTTGAGGCGCAGCACCTTTGTGCGGTCATGCCGGATCAAAAAGATAAAGTCCTCGGCGGCCATGAAGCGCGACCCGCGGCGCTGAGC
>JANBST010000061.1:0-10936 GCA_027578455.1 Coemansia sp. RSA 2052
CCTTCGGCCGCACTGCGTCGCCTGACGCGCTTTGTGCAAAGAGCCATGGTGCTTCAGCACTGCGGCGCGGTGACTTGTCCGTTCGAATCGCAGAGGGTTGGGTTCGCTCCAGTCAAGCCAATTCTTTGCACTTAATATCATCGGTATACACAAAATCGCCGAAATCTCAACCCATACCACTATTTTAATTAACAGTATGAAGTGATGAAATTTATTGCTATAGAAATTTTATAAATATCTACTACATTCTCGTTATTACTTATTTTTTTTTCCCCCCACATGTCTAGACAAGAGCTTCTTTCGCCCGAGGGCCTGCGTGTTGATGGTCGTCGTGCCAATGAGCTTCGGCGGATCTCCTGCCGCGCGTCGGTGCTCAACTCAGCCGACGGATCGTCGTACTACGAGCAGGGAAACACCAAAGTCCTAGTGGCAGTGTATGGCCCTCGTGAGCCGCGGTCAAAGGCTCTAGCGCACCACGACCAAGCCACAATCAACGTAGAGTTTAACGTAGCGCCGTTCAGCACGAGCGAGCGGCGGAAGCGGTCCAAGGGCGACAAGCGACTGTTGGAAATAGCGTCATTCGTAAAGCAAACGTTCGAGGGCGCCATCCAGACGACAGTGTATCCGCGGTCGCAGATCGACATTTACATACACTTGCTCCAGCACGACGGCGGTACGCTGGAGACGTGCATCAATGCGGCGACTTTGGCGCTCGTTGACGCTGGTATTTCGATGGTGGACTATGTTTGCGCGTGCACTGCTGGGTTTATCGATGAGACTCCAGTGTTGGACCTCAATTTTGTCGAAGAGTCGTCGATTGAGACTCCCGACCTCACTGTGGCGGTGCTTCCGAGAAGTGGCAACATTGCGCTGCTGCAGATGGAATCCCGGCTGCACTCTTCCAAGCTCGAGGGCGTCTTGGAGCTGGCAACGGAGGGCTGCAAGCACATCCACCAAAAGCTCGACCAAGCCGTGCTAGCTGCAGCTGGCGACCTGGCGGCAAAACTCAGCCGCTAGATTGATATTTTGAACAGATCAACCAATGTTATTCGCTTAACGCGAGAAGCTTGGTAGTGCGCCCCCCGCTTCACCTCTTCATTCCTTTGTCCAAAAAAGTTACACCTTTTTTTTCTCTAAATTTGCTAAGCTCTCTCATCTGAGAGCACCTTCCATTCCGTAAAGCTGGCGTCGCGAAGAGTAATGCCAAGGGCGAGCTTGGCGCAAAAGAAGGACTTTGTGACCAAGGCATTCTGCCCGCGCATTCTCGCTCTTGCCTCGCCTGGCGTTCAGGACGCATGTGCAGTGAACAGCTTTGACACAATTGCAGACTTACTAGCGCCATTCGGCCAGGATGTGCTGACTCAAAGTAAGGCATTCGCAACGACTGCAGCACCTCCGCTCGGGCTTGCCGTTTGAATTCAGTGCAAACCCACTACACAAACTATTGCTCGCCTTGTATTTTTTTTCTGTAGTTACGATACAGGATGGACAGGGCGCGCCGTATTTTCTGGACAAAATAAACGTCAGGTTTTTGACGGACTTTAGCATTGAGAAGCACCGCGCGCTGAGCGGCTCGGACGTCGACAGTCTGGTGAAGACATGCGTGGCAACGTCGGCAAACGCAGAGTCTGCCGACCCCTCATTTATCAGCAGCAATGGTGTGGCTATAGAAGCTGCCGCTTCCGACGATATCAACTCGTGGGCGCCGTGGTACACGCTGTTTCGGCAGCAGTGGGTTGGCGACATGCATCCATCGGAGCACGAGACATTCATGCATCCGGTGGCCTGTCTGCTGGTTGCGTCCGGGTCCGAGGCAGATCCAATTGGCGCCCTTCGAGCGCTCCAGACGAACGCCGCTGTGCAGCGCGTGCTTGCTTGCGGCGACGGCGGGACCAAAATGCTGTTTTACTATGTGCTTTTGCACGATGGGCGCGACACGGCGGCAGTGCAGACCATTGACTTGCAATTCGACCAAGTGCGAAAGACGTTTGGCCAAAACTCGGCGCTACTCAAGATCAATACTCATGCGGACCAGTCGAGCGCGGCTGACACTGGCGAGCGCATAAAGATCTCTAGTATCTGGAGCAGCGACATCTCTGCGACTCGGCCCTTGGCCGCACAGCCTGAGCGGAGCTACGGCGAAATGCTGACGATGCGAGATGTGGCGGCACTAAGAGACGCCGTTAAGCAGATGATGGTTCGCAGCGTCGTGCCGCACATGCAGTATGTAATCCGCGTTCTCAGCGACCAGACTGCTAGCGAGCGCCGCGGAATCACTGGCCGCCTCTTTTCGGTCGGGCGACGCTACCTGAACACGACCTCCAAGGCAGAGACCACGTATGTGGGCTCGGACGGGGAGACCTACTACAGACACAAATCGCCCGAGGCTATGCTGCGCCGGCTCGCCGACTGCTCGTTTATGCTCAAGGACTATCGGTTTGCGCAGTCGGTGTACCAAATAGCACGACGCGACTTTCAGTCGGAAAAGGCGTGGCTGTGCTATGCTGGCGCGCAAGAGATGATTGGCGTGTGCAAGCTTTTGTGGGAGGTGCAAACGACAAAAGCCGAGTTTGACAGTATCTTTGAGGACGCGGTATTGACGTATTTGCATAAAACGCGGTCGACTCGCCAGTTCCTCGCAGTGCGCTGCATCGTTGTGTATTATGAGCTTCTCAAGCACCTTAGGCTCTATGCGTTTGCTCCTGGGGCGTTGTTGCGAGGACCCGGGTTTTCGGCGTCGCTGACGGCTCTGTTGAACGAGCAGGCGGCTTACTCGTTTTTGAAGGCTGCGCCGCGACCGAATGTGCGCAAATTCGCGTTTTACGTCGTGCTTGCTTCGCAGTCGTATCAAAGGGCGCAAATGACTGACTTGGCTAGCCGTTGCCTTCGCATGGTGCGCGTGTCGCTTAACAGTCGGCCTCGAGAGCAAGCCAGAGCCGATGGCGACGACGAGAAGAGCCACCACGACGGAGTGGCGGCAGACATTAAGGGTCCGACGAGGGCCTCATTCGACGAGAAAGCCGCGCTTAGCCCGCAGTCTGCTGATGGGGCCAATATTAGCACTAAAGGCAGCGGCGGCGGCGGCGTGACGGCCAAGACAAAGTGGGCGGCAATCGACTCGTACATCAACCACGAGCTTGGTCGGCAGTCGATGACGGCGCACAACTTTGACGAGGCGTTCCAGTACTTTATGGCGCTGATGGGAGACGAAAAGACGCCGGCCAAGCTCCAGTCAAAGTACTTGCAAGAGCTGCTGCAACTGTATCTCGAGAGCAGCGACAAGCCGACTCGCGACGACCAAAGTGGTGGCAGCAGCAAGCAGACGAGCTATATTGAGCTGTCGATTCCGTCCATTGATCCGCAGCTGGTTCGCATTATCATGTCGCCCGAGCTGGAAGGTGAGGACGCCATGCTTGAGTGGCAAGTTGACGGCTCTAGCCCCAGTAAGGTCGGCGATGGCTGCGGCGTTCAGGCGCCCCGATGCTGCTCGGTAGGCGAGGCGGTCGCCGTGCTGCTGGTGGTCAGCAATCCGCTCACTGTTGGCGTGACGCTGAGCAACCTCACACTAGAGTGCTCGTTTGAGGCTGCTGTCAGGGGTAGCGACTCTGCGGCCGCGGTGGCGGACGATGGCTCTGCGCTGGATGTCTCCATAGTGCCGACGGTCATTCTGGAGGGCGAGCAGACGACGATGGTTACAGTGCAAATCATCCCGCGTCGTGCTGGGTCGGTGTCGATATTGGGCGCAACCTACTTGCTGTGCGACATTCTGCCCACGTTCAAGTCGCTGGTGCTGCCCGGAAGACGCATGAACGACACCAAGGAGCAGAGGGTGGGTGTTGTGCATACGCCGGATACTACGCTGGGATTCAGCGTCAGCGCTGACTTGCCTCGCTTGGAGATTGCTCTCGACGACTTGCCTGATACGCTGATGAGCGGGTCAATGCACCGGGCGTGCTTGCGCGTGTCGAATAGCGGCTCGCTGGCATGCCACAGCGTGGCGCTGTGGGTGTCGCATCCGTCGTTTGTCGGCATCAGGCCTCCGCGCCTATGCAGCGAGGAGAAGGATGAGGACGAGGATGCCGGGATGTACGTCCCGCTGTCGGATGTCAAAAAGCACGAGCGGATCCCTGTGCAGAACGTGCTGCGCGACTACTCGACATTCGTGCTGGTGGGCAGCCAGACCAATACGCCGGGATCTCCCGGCGACGACAGCTCGAGTGCGCAGTGTCTGGAGCCGCTGCAGAGCCTGGGGCCGGGCGAGTCCTTTTCAGTGGCGGTGTGGATCCGCGGCGACCGCGTTGGCGCACACACGCTGAGCCTGTGCGTTGGCGCGAGCAGGCACGCGGGCCAGGGGTTGGCGGCTACCATGCGCTCGCGGCGGTTCGAGGTCGACTTGGTGGTGACGCCCTCGCTGCGCGTCAATGCGTTTGTGCGGCCCAGCGCGCGCAATCCACGCGAGCGGCTGCTTGGCGTCGAGGTCGAGAACATGCAGGCGGACGTGAGCGTCCAGCTTGTGCAGACCACGTTCTCCAGCGGGTTCTACGAGCTGGCGTCAGTGTCAGGCAGCAGCAGCAGCAGCGAGCCTGGCGTGGCAGTGGTGGGGCCACGTCAGTCGGTCAGCCTGGTGTATCGCGCCCGGCCGCACGACGCAGCAGCAGCAGCAGCAGCAGCAGCGCCCGAATCGGGAGTCGCGCCGGAGATGTTTGCGGTGCGCGCGTTGCGGCAGTTTATCTACTCGAACGAAAAGCCCACATCGACGCCTGCGCCGATCGGCCTGGTGTACAGCAACCACGTGTTTGGCGGGCAGGGCGTCGACTGCACACACCGGTCGCTGCAGAGCTACGTGGCGCGGTCGCAGGCGCACCGGCGGCGCAATGTCCTGCGCGCGACCTATCCGCTGGTTCCCGACAAGCACCACGCGGCGGTGTTTCCGCTGTTCGAGTCGTTTGGCATTGACTTTGTGCTGTTCTGGAGCGAGGCAGGTGGCGCTGCTGGCCAGCCGCCGCGGACCGGGCATCACTCGATCTCGGGCATCGACCTCGGCGTGCCGCACGACTACTTGGTCGAGGCCCTGAATCCGCCGACCGAGGGCGCTGCGCGCGCGTGGATGGCGGACACTATGCATGACCGCGAGGCGCTTATCCAGAGCATTGTCGGTCGCTCGGAGACGGCTCTGCGCAGCGAGCGGCCGCTTGACGTGCTGATTTGCGTCTCGACGCCGCAGCCCAGCGGCACTGCTGCTAACGCTGAGCTGTATGTGGCGGATGTCGCTATTTCTGTGTACAACCATTCGTGGCGACACGCGTACCAGTTCACGCTGGACCTCCTGTCGCCGCACGCGCTCAGCCAGTTTGCTGCCGAGGGAGCAAGGCTGGTTGACGGCGGCGGTGGTGCTGGGTCAAGGGCGCCGTGGTCGTGGGTTGGCGAAACCAGGCATTCGTCGTCAGTGGAGCCGCATGGCCAGACGGTGGTCCATGCCCGGCTGTCGTGCTACGCGCCCGGCATGATCGACGTCGCTGTGTGGCGGTTACAAGCGAGCGCCAGTGTGTCGCCGCTGGCAATGTTCAATTCAAAGAGCGCGGACTGCGTGTTGTTTCCTACACAGCCGCACTTTGTCAATGTGGGAGCGGCAGCTACATAGAACCCAGTAAACATCGTTTTTTTTTTACTTTGTCCTGGGCTGCGGATGAAGAGGAAGATGAGAGACAACTGATGTCCAAGCGCCGCAGCAAGAAAAGAGGATTCTACTAGCGTGAATGGCCGTGGGTAGAGGGGAAAGCTCCCCGCTTGATTCCTGGTTTATTCCTTGTTTGTTCCGTGGCCGCAGGCGCTTTTTATTTCAAGTACACTGAGCGGGAAATTCAGTTGGTGCTTTCAGACACGCGTGAAGCATTTGGCCTCTACCCCCACCCCTGCTGCGCACAAAGTGCTTTTTTTTCTTTGGTTGTTGAGGAACTGGTACAAAACAAGACTGCAAAGTCTCCCAACCTTTTTTTTTTCTTTCTTGCCTTTTTGTTCTTTTTTCCTGTTAGTCTGTCCATTTCACTTTTTTCTTTTCTTCTTTTTCTTCTTGTTATACTTCTTTTTATTTTATTTTATTTTTTGCTCAAGTGCTCGAGGAAAGGCCCTTTGTTACGAAAAAATGGCGCTGGCCTCGCTTCTTGTCAAGGCTTCCGAGAGGACAAAGCGCGTTGTGATTCCGAAGGTTGGCTCGTTCGTGTCTCAGCTGGTGCTCGGTGCGACAACCAAGGAGAACACGTTCACGCCACACCGCTTCTCTGATCCCATGTCCCAGTGCATTTCCGCCATGCTCGTCGTATTCGCAGCAACAGAGGATATTGGTGGTGCTGCCGGGTGGTGGGAGCAGGCGCTGGCTGTGGTGGCTGCGCTGGCGCTGCCCATTCTGGCGCTGCACTCGTCAGCGTATACGGCGTTCCAATGCCTCAATGCGCTGGGGATCTATCGAGCGCTGAACAGCGATAGCAGCAGCGATGTCTGGCGCACGACGGCCTGCGTCCTCATGCACTTGTTCTTGGTTCTGGCTAACCTCGATCTCCGTAGCCAGCAACAGCTCAACTCGGTTATGCAAAAGGTCACGTATCAGCAGGAGCGGCGACTGGTTTCGCTGCGCCGACTGCGCGAGCTGAGGCTGGACGACATCTGGGCACTCCCCGAGCGGTTCAAGCTGCGAAGCGCGTACAGCGAGTTCACGTACAACACGGAGGAGCCATTTTTCCTGATCCGCGCTATTCTGCGCATGTCCTGGCGTCCGATGATTCCCATTTACATTGTCGAGTCCCTGCTGAAGACCGTCTCAGTGGTGACTACTACCCTGCATAGCTCTGTTCTGCATTGCTTGGATTCGCCAGCGTCGAGCGCTTGGTATAAGGGGTATATGGCGATGGTTCTGTTGATGATGTCCAAGGTTCTCGAGATGCAAAAAGAGCAGATCGCAAGCTATGCGTCGGCCGAGTCGTCGCGCGTCTCAGATGCGGTCAAGCTGGAGCTTCTCCGTCTGCCGCTGGCGAAGAGCGGGCGCAAACCGCGTGGCTCGTCCTACAACAACAGCTATTACGTTTATAATCTTATTAGCGATTTGCGGAGCGCACAGGACATATTCACGTCGCTTATTGGGACTGGTGCCACTGTGTGGGTCATCTTTAGTCGAGTTGGATGGCTCGCGTTCTTGCCCATGACCATCTCCATCGTCTTTAGCGTCTTGGAGTCGGCCTTGATACAGCTGGGCGGACACCAGTATCATTGGGAAGAGGACAGCAACGTGTACAGCTACGACGGCAAGGTCGACGAGCTCTGTCGGGGCATCAAGACGATCAAGCTGTTTGGATGGGAGCGCATGTACCTCGACCCGAAGCTGCAGCAGGACCACACGCCAAAAAAGAAGTTGCCCTGGTATGCGCCCGTCATGCGGTGTACCTGGTATGTCTTTGAAGGCCTGCAGTCGCTGACTAGCGAGCTGTCGTCGTTCCTCACTATCTACTTGCACTTGCAGACGGCGGCTGGTGCCGCTGCCCCGATTACCAACGCCGAGCTATTTGAGCTGACCAGCCATGGTAGCAACATGCAGAGCAGCCTCAGTGGCATCTTTAACAGGATCCAGCGACTACGCATGTTGTTCAAGTATAACCGGGTGCTGGAGCGTGCCCTGCGCGGCGACTACATCAACGCCCTGCCGCAAGTTGACGTTGAATCTGTAGCGGGAGGAGCCAAGCGGGCGTCGATTAGCATGGATGCGTGTAGCTTCAGGTGGCGGAAGAAGCGGCTGACGCTCAAGGACATAACGCTGAGTGCGAGTGCTGGCGAGCTGGTGGCGGTGGTGGGGAAGACTGCGGCGGGCAAGTCGTCGCTGCTCCTGGCTATGTGCAGCGAGATGGAGATGGCGCAGGGCTCGGGCCTTGTCTGCGGCCGAGTCAGTTACTTGGAGCAGTCGCCGTGGATTATGAGCAGCACGTTGCGCGAAAACATCCTGTTTGGACGTGAGTTTGATGAGGACCACTATTGGCGCGTCATCCACGCGTGCGCGCTTTCTGAGGATCTGGACGCATGGACGGATCGTGACCTGACTGTCATTGGCGAGCGCGGCATCAATCTGTCGGGCGGACAGCGGGCACGGCTGGCGTTGGCTAGGACCGTGTACTCTCGTGCCGACATCTACGTGTTTGACGATCCATTGTCGGCTGTTGATGCTGTGGTTAGGCGGCATATCATGGATAACGTCATTCTGGGCTCGGGTATGCTGGGCGATAAGCTGCGCATCGTGGCTACACACGCCGAAGGCATTTTGCCGTTCTGCAATCAGGTCGTCACAGTGGATAGCGGCAATGTGAGTGTTGTGACTCAGGTCCCCCGCGAGTACAACAAATTAGTGGCTCCCGACTCGCCCAGCTGCGGATCCGATCGGTCGTCGACTACTACTGCTGTCAGCGATGGCGAGTCAGTGGGTACTCCAGCTGCTGATACTGATACTGATGCTGATAGTAATATCGATAGCGACGAGGAGGACAGGCCGCCGCGCAAGTGGAGCAACCGCGAGAACGCCGCCTATATCATGCGTATGTGCGGGCTGCCGGTGGTGGCCAGCATGCTGTTTTCCGGCATGTTCAGCCCCGTGTCTGAGTTTATCCTGGATGGTCTGCAGCTAGACGCGCTGCGCGCAAACAGCCAGTCGGGCAACGCCAGCACGAGCGCCGTGCTCTCGTACCTCAAAATGCACTTTCTGAGCCGAGTTGTAGGAACCGTGGTGTACCGCGTAGAGTCGTATGTCAAGGACACGATTGACCAGCGGTATCTGAACGACGGGATCAAGATTTCGTTTGTCGAGAGTCTGATCCACGCGCCGCTTTCGTTTTTTGACAGCACGAGTCGGCACCAGATCTCAACGGCGTATAATGAAGGGGCTGATGTGGTATCGGGCGGCGTGCCGCGGTTCCTAATGTCCGAGTTTTCGACGGCGCTGGAGACTGGGCTGTCGATATACCGAGTGGCGCGCACTGCGCCACAGCTGCTTATTATTTCGCCACTGATTGCGTGGGCTGTCGTCAAGCGCGACGGGCTGGTGGACCCGGCGACGCAGTCACTGGAGAAGATTGCGCGCGCGAGTCGGGTACGCCAGCACCGCACTAATGACTTGATCTCGAGCGGTGGGCGCATGATCCGGCTCTTTGGCGTTGAGCCGCATTTCATGGCCATACACATTGACAGCACGGATGAGGAGGCGCGGCTGAAGCGGCCGAGCGGATCGCTGGGCACGCTGGGCTCGCTCATGCAGCGGCTTATCTACGATGCTGGCGACATGCTGATGACGTTTTCGATGCTCTTGCAGTCGCAGACCACCATCTACAGGGTTACTTCGGGCGACCTGATTACGTGCAAGCGGCTGATGACTACGCTGATCAGCAACATCGGCAACATCGTCAATCTGCCCAGTCGCGTGCTGCGGTTCTCTGACAACATTGACATTTACCGCCAGTTTACGGATCTCCAGCCTGAGGCGCCCTATGTCGTCGAGGAGTGTCGGCCGCCGCAAGAGTGGCCGCGCGAGGGTGTCATCGAAATGCGCAACTACACGATGCGTTATGCGGAGGGGCTGAAGCCGGCGCTCAATAACGTTAGTTTGAAGATTCGCGCCGGCGAGAAAATCGGCATCGTCGGGCGTACGGGTGCGGGCAAATCGACATTGGCCAAGGCGCTGTTCCGACTGGCTGGCAGCAGCGGCGACCCAGGCACCGCCGGATCCATTATCATTGACAGCCAAGATATTTCTGAGATCGGGTTGGCTGACTTGAGGCCGCGGCTGGGCATTATCCCGCAAGAGTCTACGATGTTTACGGGTACTGTTCGCCAGAACTTGGACCCCTTGCAAGAGTTTTCGGTCGAGGATATGTGGGCGTCGATGATAAAGTGCGATATAGCCAAGATTGTAGCGCCCAAGCGCAAAAACTCGGCGACTGGCGACAATGACGATTCTGACGACGATTCTGACGATGATGACGACGACGATGATGAGCGGGAGACGAAGGAGCGGTGGGAGCGGTCGGGTTGGTTGATGCGCTTGGTTCTTATGGCGCTGGATGAGATGCCCAATACCGAGGAGTACGACTATTGTCCGGGCACGGGTCTGAACCGGTACATCTACAACGACGATTATCGGTTTAGCAACGGCCAGCAGCAGCTGTTTAGCTTGTGTCGGCTGCTCATGCGCAAGCGGCAGATTGTCGTGTTGGACGAGGCTACGGCGGATGTGGATCTGGAGACGGATCGCAGGATCCAAGAGCTTATCCGCAAGGAGTTTAGCGACTGTACGGTGCTCACCATTGCGCATCGCCTGGATACTGTGAAGAACAGCGACCGCATCATTGTCATGGATAAAGGAGAGATTGCGGAAATGGGCACGCCTAAAGAGCTGATGGAGAGGGACGGCCTGTTTGCGTTGCTTGTCAAGACTAATGACTTTGGCGATTAGATTCATTTGCTTTGTTGTGTATATATTATTTTGAAGCATTGAGTGCATGCCAAATTGTGACTGCGCTTCTCAGGATTTTTTTTTGTTGTTGTCTTTGGCGATGCCAAGCGTCGCTCTCTGGCCTGACCCTTTTATTATGTGCCGAGAGCAGCAAAGCAAATAGACTATAGCAGTCTTTATTGGCAGCATAAAAAGATTTAAAAAGTACCCCAGTCTTGGAGGAGCAGCGAGCCACCGCCTACATTTTTCACTAAAGCAACTAATCTAGTTAGCAGCCACAGGGGCATTGATTGTTTCTGAAGACTCCCAGATGTATGCGAAATGCGAAATGCGCTGCGCTGCTGGTCGGCTTTATAGTAACCCAGGTGCGTGGGATGCTTGTATGCCAGCGTTGGAAGCAGCTCACTGTCTTGTCCGGAGGATAGTCGGTGCTCTGGACTATTGTGTGAGCCAGAT
>JANBST010000062.1:0-10908 GCA_027578455.1 Coemansia sp. RSA 2052
TGGACATTCATGCCGTTGCACTCCTTAATGGCAACTTCGGCATCGCCAACGTCGTCAAACTCGACAAAGCCATAGCCTAAGATGCAAGTAAAGTCAAAGCAGTTTAGCCATTATTCTCGCGCTTGCTCGACACGCGCGCACAAAAGCAAGCTATACTCGTGTAAATGCTTACCAAGAGAGGCACCGCGCTACAAATAGGCCAGAAAGGGCAAGAGGTACAGAAATTGCCTTTTAGTACTTGGCTAGCTGCAAGAGACAAATACGTATTGATCCGTGGTTATTGATGCTGTACCTTGACATCGCAACGCGACAGCTTGCCGTACGCCGCAAATATCTTCTCCAGCTCCTCGGAGCGCATCTCCCGTGGCAGCCGGCCAACAAACAAATTGGTAGTAGCAGCCATTTAAAGAGATTTCTTCGCGTGTCAAAGTGGTGACTTGCGTAAGTGAGGGCAGAAATTGAACGTCGCCTACTCAAAGCGCCGACTTGAAAAGAAGAGGTAATAAAGGGGAGAATTTATCAAGAACAATAAATAAATATTTGGCAACAGGAAGGGAGAGCAAAGAGCGCAGGGCGAGAAGAAAAGAAAAAAGGGGAGAATCCGGATGGCAAACTTTGTTCGAGCTGGGCCACATGACATGCCTTTTTTCACTAATGTTCGTCCTCGTCCTCGTCCTCCTTCTCGTCCTCGTCCTTGAGAGGGTCGTCCTCGTAGAAGAAATGTAGAAACTCTTCGGCCTTTTTGTACTCACGCTTGCCAATCTTTAGCTCCTCTTCGATCAGCTTTAATGCGCTGCTCTCGTCGACTGAGCCGTTGCCGTTCGCTCCTTGCAGCTTGCCCAGGTACTGGATGTGCTTACAGCACTCTTGCACCTTTTTGACGCCAATCGTTGCCGAGCTGCCCTTTAAAAAGTGTCCCAGCGATGACAGCTTTGCCAGATCCTTGGCCTTCCTACAGCGTTGAGGCATTTGAAAGCAGAGTTGAGCGGCTTAGCTCCAAGGGCCGCACGAGGGAATAGCAGACTGTGTAGATATGAGGCGAGAAGAGCCATGTCTCCGTCTACTTACAAGGCCTTGTCCATATCGGCAAATGTCGTTACCGCTTGCTCAAAGTAGTTGAACACAATGTCACGGCTGAACTCGTACTCCTCGTCGTTCTCGTCATCCATTGACAACAGCTGGTTGAAGGCATCTAGATCCAAGATCTCGTTGTCTAGCAGCTCGTCATCCTGTTGGATGCTGCCATCCATAGACATGAGTAAGTAGCGACGTGAGCTGCGTGGCGGTAGCGCGCTTGGCGAGCAAGTGTGATGCTGTGATGCGCTCAATGGCTCACGGTGATGTAAACGGGCTTGGCAAGCGCTGGTTTAGGGGCGCTCTTGTCAGCCCAGTTAAATTTAGAATTGCCAAAGGTCCGTATGAGGCAGTGTCGATGCCACCGAGAACAAGGGCTGGGGCAGAAGAAAGCGCGCGAGTATAGAGTACAGGATATGAGTGGTGCAGCCAATTTAGCCAGAGAGGAGAGCAAGAAGAGAGCGATAAGGCCTTTTTGCGCCCCTCCCTTGTGCCTTGGCTCTGCAGCCACCCACCTCGCCGCATGATGCGCCTGGCCCCTCCTGACAAGCGTATTTTGAGCGCGAGCTGTGAGCTGTGCGTCCGAGAGAGCTGCAGGGCACAGGCGCAGTGACGAGTGGAGCCAGAGGCGGAGCTCATTATTTTCTCCCCGCTGCCAGCCTTGATTTGATGGCTGGTTCTGGGGAGTGTTGACATTTTTTTTATTCATCTTTGGTTTGAATTTATTTCCATTTCTAGAGCAACTATTACTTTTTGCCTTTACTAAACAAAAATGGTAAGACAATCTAGATTGAGCGCCTGCTGCCAGCCGCCGCCGTCTGAATTTTGCCCTCTCAAGCAATGCCCTCCCGCCTCAGATGAGGGCCGTGCTTGCCGCAATTCGCCACCGCGGGACACTATCAAGCTAACTGTGCTTTCTTCGCTGTGCCTGTTCCGAGTGTAGTCCAGCGGTATCACGGTTGACGACCAGTGTAAGCTTGCTTACCAGGAGCTAAAGGTCACCCACGAGTTCAAGTTTGTCCTGTTTAAAATCGCCGACGACAACAAGTCCATTATCGTCGACACGACTTCCTTGGGCCCCTTCGTCGACCTTGAGTCGGTTAGCCCCGCAGAGAAGGAGGCTGCGCTTGCTGCTCGGAAGGCCGCAAAGGAGAAGCTGGTAGGAAAGAAGGAGACCGATATCTACGAGCTGTTTGTGAAGCAGCTTCCCGAGCAAGAGTGCCGCTACGCAGTCTACGACTTTGCTTACGAAAAGGACGGAAGCTCTCGCAACAAGATCCTGTTCTACGCTTGGTCTCCCGACACTGCAAAGATTAAGAACAAGATGGTCTACGCGTCGAGCAAGGACTCGCTGCGCAAGACCCTGGTTGGCATAGCTCAGGATGTTCAGGCCACCGACTACGAAGAGGTCTCGCACGAGGCTGCTCTGGACAAGGTTCTGCGTACTGCCCGCTAAGTGTTTACTGCTCGCCCTCTCTCCAAAGCGTAGCTACCGTGTCTCTCGATCCTCACACGCAATCTTTATCTTCTTACCGCTTCTTCTCGTTTGCACCTTCGTCAAGCACGCCTCTATTTCGCATCGCTGGCACTCTAGGATGAAAACTATTCACAACAGTTGTATTGTTGGCCTTTTTTTTCAACAAGAACCGCTCCTACATAAGAGTGCAAACTCTGTATCCCAGCTGCTGGGCTTAAAAGTTGTTGCGATACTTTTTAATGTCGACCATTACGCTTTGTACGCCAACGGGCTGGCATATCTCGCTAGCGCTCGCCACTCGCCTCGCTATGCGCTTGTCGTAGAGGCTATGGAACCTCGTGTAGTAGATGATCAGCTGGCCTAGCACTACATGCAGAATCTCGGTTCCTGTCCGAAAGTTGGAGAAGCTCTGAATGATCGATGAGTTGATGGCCGATATCTGGGCGCGCCACTCGCCGTTAAACACGCTAGCAGTGCGGCCCAGCTCGTCGGCGCTGATCTGCGCAATGTCGGACTGTCGCTCAGCATCGACCACAAACTGCTTGAGGTACCCAAAGTGCTTTTCCAGCTCGGACTCGGCAAAGGCCATGACGGTCGTGGCAAACTCTTGCTTCCAGCTGCCGACCTCTTCCTCGCGCTCGCTAAACCCGTTCTCATACAGAACGGTGAGCAGCAAGTCGTAGCTGTTGATCAGGAACACGAGCGATGCGTGCTTGTCGCTGCTGCCATCAGCCACATGCGTCAGGTATGCTTGGACCTCGGTGCGCAGACGCGCCAAGCTCAGCGCCACGACGTGCGTGTTGTACCCTTGGTTGAGGCGAAGCAAGGACGACGCTAGCTCGGCATAGCGCCGCACAATGGCCGGTGGCTGAGTGTCAATTTTAGCCTTGCCCTTGTACGACGCCAGCCGCTTGGCGCTCTCGATGTGACCGTCTAGGATGGCCTGGAAGCGCGGCCACAGAAGCATGTTCATCGAATTGACGTACGAGTCGAGGACAGGCACTTGTCGGCGCTGCAGCTCGCTGGCCAGCTGCGACATGATGCGCACGCACAAGAGAACGCCAAGCGCATCGTACGTGGTCTCCAGATACGCCTTGAGGAAGTGCTCGCCAACGCGCATGCTGGGGTCGAAGATGTGGCTAAACACCATGCGCGCCATGTCCGAGCCAGTGATCCGCTGGCGCGCCTTGGGGCTGACAAAGAACTGCATGATAAACTCGTACTCGGTCGTCGCGTTGTCGACCAGCGCCAGGCTGTAGCTGCGGAAGAGGGCCTCGAACGTGTACTTTTCGTTTGCCTCGCTGGCGATGGACAGCACGATGGCTCGCGGGCTATCCTCGCTGTCGATGAGAGCCGAGGCAGCGCGGGCTCCGAGGTTAAACACGTTGGCCTTATCGCGAGCAACGGGCTTTGCAGTGCCAAACAAGCTGAGCTTGTTGGACTCCTCCATGCCAATGACGTCGGTCTTGTCCGCCACCACGCGCTCGAGCTTCATCAGCCCGCGCTGGTAAGTCTCAAAGTGGTCCAAGTAGTACTGGCGCATAATGTGGATGTAGCTGTCGCGCACCTCCACGGCGGCCTCGGCGTGGCGCTCGATGAGAAAGTGGTTAAAGAACCGGTACTTGAGGAATATCGAGCTCTGCAGTACGTGCGCGTTCGAGTTTAGAGACCGCAGGACGTTGATCTTGTCCAGCAGAAACTCGCGCAGTTTGGACGACGCCCTGAGACACAAGCGGTCGAGTTCTGGCTGGATCTCTTGGAACACCCGCAGCCGCTTGTGCTGCTTGCTGTGGACGCGCATATAGGCGATTCTCTTGTTGATATCAACCAAGCACTCGAGGTACCGCTCGTTGACCTCGCCGTCGCATATCATACGGACGGCCTCGGGGGGGACGACGACGCCCTGGATGATCTTGTCAAGCTGCTTTTCGGCAACCACTCGGTTCTTTAGCCTTACGCTCATCGACAGCGAGTCGTTTTGCAAGGACTGGATGTCGTTGTTTATAGCGCCCAAGCTTGACTTGAAGCTCACCAAGAGCCGCTCCATGTTCTCGAGGACCTCGTCGCAGCTCCTGATCTCCGAGTCGAGCTCGAGCAGCGCGCCCTCGTGCTCCTCATAGCTTGTCAGCTGCTCGTCTTCCAGGTCATTGAGCTCTTGCTCGATCTGGCGCGAGTACTGGCGCAAGTCCACGCCTCGTGTTAGCACGCTTTTGATCAGTTCGTCGTTTAGCACGTCGGGGAGATCCTCGGGCACCTCGGCGCGCGCATCTCCAAGCTCGTCGGTGGTATCGAATCCCTCAAACACAAAGTCGACGCCGTTGGCAGCCATTACCTCCGATAAGACTAATAATAGAAAATGCAAGCGTGGTAATAGAAGTCGTGCTCCAACCCTGCAATCCGCACGCCAAAATGCCTTGCTCTTAATCGCTTGCAAGCACAGGCCGAAAGTATGGATCTAGCCTTCACCAGGTCTCAATGTTTGCGAGCGGCTCCTTTTCTATAAGCACGCGCTGCTTCTTCCGCTTGCTAACTTTTCAGCTCGTATTTTCTCCTCTCTAGCACATCTGCAAAGCCAGCTCATTCTACATTTGCTAGAGTTGGGGGCATATTGCGCTTGAGTTCCTCTTGGTAATTCGCACTCGCTCTCTGTTATTTGCTCGCTCCGTGGCTGGCAGTCTCAGTCTCTCTCTAATACACAGTAGCGCACACGCCTTCGGACCGCTAGCTTTGAACAAGGATGTCAGACGCAAAGTTCTTTCAGCGAGGCAAGTACCAGCGAAGAATAAAAAGACGTCTCCCTCTTGCTTGGGCAATGCCAGAATCCACAGTTTGGAATTATACAAGATGTTGCTTGCGAGAGCTCGGGATACCACCCCTTTGAGCAGTAGCACTTTGCTGACTTGGTCCTTGTGCTCTCGTGTCTGCTCAACTTTGTAGGAAAGGTCCACGACTTGCGGGCGGAGCTGACCTCGGAAAAGAAGGATCCCCGGCACCAGCGAAAGAAGGTCGCCATGAAGAAGGTGGTGGCCAACATGACCATGGGAAACGACATGTCGCCGCTGTTCCAAGAGGTTATCGCTTGTATGGGCATCCCCGACCTCGAAGTGAAGAAGATGGTCTATTTGTTCCTGATAAACTACGCTCGCGCCCGCGCCGAAATAGCAAACCTGGCCGTCAACGGCTTTGAGGACGACGTCAACGACCCGAACCCACTGGTCCGGGCTATGGCCATCCGCACTATGGGGTATATATACGTCGAGCGCGTTATTGAGAGCCTGATTGACCCGCTGCGGCATTGCTTGCGCGACCGGGATCCGTATGTGCGCAAGACAGCCGCCATGGCGGTCTTGAAGCTGAGCATGTTTGATCGCTCGCTGGTCGAGGAAGAGCGCTTCCTAGACATGCTCAAGGACCTGCTGGCCGATAGCAACCCGTCGGTAGTCGCCAACGCAGTGGCGGCGCTGACCGAGATATCCGAGCGGTCGCCGCATATCAAGCTGAAGCTCAACATGAAGATTGCCAACAAGCTCATTACCGCCCTGAACGAGTGCAACGAGTGGGGCCAGATATACATACTCGAGTCGCTCATGTACGTTGTTCCCCAGGACTCGAGCGACGCCGAGACGATTGTCGAGCGCATCATGCCTCGGCTGCAGCACGGCAATTCGGGTGTCGTACTGGTATCTATCAAGGTCATTGCATACATGATGAACTACGTGTCTCAAGTGGAGACCCTCGAGCCCATCCTGCGCAAGCTGTCGCCGCCGCTAGTAACCTTGCTCACGTCTGGGCCCGAGGTGCAGTACGTGACTTTGCGCAACATCCAGCTCCTGTTGCAGCGCTGGCCAACCATCTTGCAGAACCAGCTACGCGCCTTCTTTTGCAAGTACGATGACCCGATTTACGTCAAGCTCGCCAAGCTCGAAGTCATACTCTCGCTGACAACCGAGGAAAACGCGCGCGTAGTCCTGGCCGAGCTGACAGAGTACGCGACCGAGATCGACGTGGACTTTGTGCGCAAGGCCGTGCGCTCCATCGGCCGCATAGCCATCAAGATCGAGCTGGCCGCCGATCGATGCGTACGCGCGCTGCTCGATCTGATTCAGACCAAGGTCAACTACGTCGTGCAAGAGGCGATTGTCGTCATTCGCGATATTTTTAGAAAGTACCCCAACCGCTACGAGTCCATCATTGGTACGCTATGCGAGAACCTTGATAGCCTGGACGAGCCCGAGGCCCGCGCAGCGATGATCTGGATCATTGGGCAGTACGCCGACCGCATCGATAATTCGGACGTGGTGCTTGGCACCTTCTTGGAGTCGTTCTTGGACGATACGGCAGAGGTGCAGCTGGCGCTGCTCACGGCCATTGTCAAGCTGTTTATCATGCGCCCAACTGCTGGCCAGGACCTGGTTCCCAAGGTCCTCAAGTGGGCTACAGAGGACGTGGACAGCCCCGACATTCGCGACCGCGGGTTCATCTACTGGCGACTGCTATCGACGGATCCGGAGATGGCTCGCACGGTAGTCCTATCCGACAAGCCAGAGATTACTGCCGAGGGCGAAAAGCTCGACATGCCATTGCTGGAGGAGCTGCTCCTGCAAGTCGGCACGCTCTCGTCGATCTACCGCAAACTGCCCTCCACGTTTATCCCCTTTGCCAAAAAGCGTGTGCTGGGCGCGTCGCCAGCGCTTACTCGCCTGTCCATTGCAGCGCCGCCCGTTTCGCGCCTGCCGCGCACCATTACCTCGGCCATGAGCCAGCCAGCATCCGCCAAGCAGTCCAGCACTCAGACGCTCGACATGCCGCCTGTATCAGCCACGCCGCGCAGCAGCAATACTCAGCTCACGTCGTCGGCGCTGGACGTCAGTAGTGGCGCGGCGGCGGGCATGAGCAACCCGTACATCAACGACTACACGCCTGGACCTATGGCAGGCAACGACGCAGTTCTCATTGACTTGATGTCGATGGAGGACGACGAGGATGCCGCTGATGGCGGTGGCGCTGCAATCAACTCGGGCGGCATGGTCGGCTTCAACGCCAACTTTGGTCTGTCGGGAATGAACCTTGCCAGCATGGACTCTAAAGGCAGCGCTGGAGCCGTTAACCGGTCGTCGTCGATGCCAAGCTCGCAGCAGGTGCTCAATAGCGCCTTTGACGCAGCTGGCCTCGACGCACTAAGCAACATGCCCACATCTGCGACCTCACTCAACCGCCCAGGCGGAAACCAGTCGCCGATGCCGGACTTGATGCGCCAGTTCACGTCGTCGTTTGACCTCAGCGGCGGCAGTAGCGGGACTCTGAGTGCGAGCGGCAATGGCGCTGGCTTTCCTTTGGCCAATGACAACTCCCAAGCGGCAGCAGCAGACTCTTTCCAGCAAAGGCAGCTACTACAATCGGCTGCCGCGTTTAGCCTGAGCGCACCCGCTGGCAATTCTGGCCACCCTGGCTCCTCCGCCTTTCCAGCCGCGCTTTCCCCCACAACGACCTTTTTTGGAGCAAACTCTGCCAGCCCATTCAACAACTCTGTGCCATTCGCTCAAAGCCACAACTCGAATTTACCACCCAATTCAGCGCCGGCAGCTATTGGGAACATCGCGCTCGAGTCCACTACGCCCACAGCCACGTCTTCGCTCGCGAACAGCAAAGACTACACCAGCAGCAGAGAGGTTGACGAACTCGCCACCAAAATGTACAACACGGGAATGCTGAATTCATTCAATGCCAGCAGCAGCGGCGGGTTTACGTCGAATCTGAGTGGCGCGGCGCCCTACGTTCCAACTCAACAAGTGCTGCTTGACGCTGCGCAGACCCAGGGCCTCGAGATTCTCGGTACGTTTGCGCGGCGGAATGGAGGCATTCAGATGGAAATGTCGTTTGTCAACAAGAGCGGCATGGCTATTGGCGACTTTGCCATACAGTTCAACAAGAACACATACGGCATCACGCCCAGCGGGTCGCTGAACGCCGGCACGGTCGTGCCAATGAGCTCGGTCGAAGTCAGCCTGCCGCTGGCGACTGGCGGACCTACCATGGTCATGCAACCGCTGACAAACATCCAGATCGCCGTAAAGTGCACGGCTGGCATATTCTACTTCCAGACGCAGTACTCGCTGCACATACTTTTGGACGAGCGTGGGCAGAGCGACCAGGGGATGTTTTTGCGCATGTGGAAGGATATGCCCGACACGATGCAGAGCTCGCACACTGCGCACAACCTGCGCTTCGCGTCTATGGAGGACATGCGCAACAAGCTCAACATGAACAGCGTGTTTACGGTCGCGCAGCGCTCGGTCGGCAATGCGACTCACTTCTACACGAGCAGCAAGCTGTGCGACGGCTCCATGTTCTACTCTGAGATCAAGGTGGCAAACAACTTCCAGGCCGCCATCATCGTCACAAAGTCGGTAAATACGCGGCTCATCGGGCTTTACCAAAAGGCCATCGAAGACATTTGCACAGCGTTTTAACATGGTCTGCATGATATATTCACGTGCGGACTTGCTAGCATTTTACAATACACAATCAATCGGCTGCCTCAAAGGGAACGAACAAGCTCTCGAGCTCTCGGCGCTCAAACTCGCCGATCTCGGCAGGAAGCACAGTATCAGGCGGCGTCAGCAGCACTGTGAGTGTTGGATACTCGGGGTCAGCGAACCTGCGCAAGTAGAGATCATATACCCGGCGCAAGTCGCTCTTTCCTAGCGCCGACAAGTGCGTGTTGCGCCAGCGGTTGGACTGAACAGCCGACTCGAAGCCAAAGATATTGCTAGTGACGCAGCTGGTCATCATATCGTGCGGCGTAGCCTGCGACGCGGTATTCTCAAACACCATTGACGAACGCGTCATGTTGATTTCAAAGTCGCTCACGTAGTCGTCCCAGTTTGCATCCAGATCCGCCACCAGATGGCGCATTTCCTGAATGGCTTTTGGCGCGTCCGCGGCGCTAGAGCAAATGAACATGACCATGTCCACCCACACGCACTGCACAAAGTACGTCGAATATGCGTAGCCCTTGCCGCGGATCGCGTTGTACAGCGGGCCGTCGACGCGATGCAGCAAGTTCGTCAGCATGCTAAGTGCGTAGTAGTCCAGCGCGGGCAGCTCGCCGAGCTCCTCGTCAAAGTCGCGGTCGCTGCTAGGAGTCCGGTAGAGATCGCACTTGAAGGCAAGCTGTACGCACGACGCTTGGAGTGACGGCATTGGAATATGCAGCTGCTGAGGCTTGCTGAGCTCGGGGAACCGTGTAGAGCGGGCAAACGGGAACGGGCTCTTTGCCGCATCCAGCAGGGCTACCTGCGTCGCGCTGCGCCTCACGATGTTGGCATCCCATTCGCGCGTAAAGTCAGCGACATACGACTGCGCGTCTCCGTTAGTCGGCATTCCCAGCGTCAGGAACCCGCCCGATCCGCCAACGAGCAAGTGCTGTATAGCGTCGAGCTTGTTAGCTATACTGCCGGCATTTCCAGCTCTCGCTTGGTCGATGATGTGTTTGAGCACGCTCTCCTGCTCAAAGATACTGATGCACTTGTCCATCCAGCGAGGCTGGCTCGCACGCTCTTGGGCGGTGAAGTACGTCACGACAGACATTGCCACCAGGTCGCCATCGCGCTTCCAGTCGTTGATCTCGCTGAGCAGGTTCTGCGCCACTGTGAGGATGCGCTCGGCGGTAAAGTCGGCAAACATGAATGCCTGGACCAGCCAGCGAACGGCGAGCTTGATCTTCTCTCGAGGCGTGCTGAGGGTCAGAACAAAGATGTCCTCCAGCCAGCTGCACGAAAAGTTGTCGTTGCCAAAGCCGACATAAGAGTCGCTCGAAGTCGTCACTGCCGCCAACCGCTCGACTACAGTTGTATAGCCTATACGCTTCTCTTGAACACTCGGCTCCTCGTCGGTATCGTAGAGGACTCCTGCTGGCAGAAGCAAGTCGCTGCAGAGCAACAGCTCCTGGAACAGAACCATGAATGGCCGCAGATCGTTGGGAATTTCGTGAAGTGGGATGTGCAGCACGACCTCGGGAAACTCGGACTCGAACCAGATCAGCTGAATCGCCGATGCAGGGCCGATTGGCTTGGCCAAACTGTCCAGCCGCTGCGAATGCGGTAGACTGGCGACTTGAGTCAGGTCGGGCATAGGGATATTGCGCCTAATGTCGCCAGGAATGCTGACCTTGCTCGTCTCAATGGCCCGCGCGATAGCCCTGGCGTGCTCCTGCTTGTCGACAATGCTTGCCTCATTCTGCCTTTCGACTTCCTTGCGCTCGCCCTCCAGCTGAGGGCCTAGCGTGGCGCTGGGCGTCATGGCCACGTAGTACACTGGAGCGTCGATCAGCCACGTCTTTAGAACACCCAGCCAAT
>JANBST010000064.1:0-10784 GCA_027578455.1 Coemansia sp. RSA 2052
CGCCGATGCTGGTCTTGGTCGGAGCGGGTCGAGCCCTGGGCACTTTGTGGCGACTCAGTACAGACACTAGCCTCGTCATTGGGCGAAAGGACTCGTCGCTGCTGATAGAGGGCGACAAGTCGGTCAGTCGCGTACACGCCACAATAAGCATCCTTGCCGAGGACTTGTCTGGAGTTGACGTGCAAGACGAAGGGTCAAAGTTTGGCATATACATCAATGGCAAGCGGTGTCCTACCAGATCCATTTCTCGGCTCTGCGTTGGAGACAAGATCATGTTTGGCGCTCAGGATTCAGTGTTTCACTTGCGTAGCTATCCCATTGCTCTTTGTGTGGCGAATATGCGCTCTGAATCGCCCGCATCGGTGGATAGAGTGCTGGCCATTGCAAACTCGCTGGGTAAGTGTGCTACCATCGCCTTCTTGTCAAGCCATGGCTGCGGCAAAATGATACGCGCAACGCTGAAAGCGACATGATATTGCCATTTGGTCCGAGTAGGAATGGATATCGTCGATGACATTGAGCGTTGCACTCACTTGGTGATGCCCGTGCTCGCAATTACGACCAAGCTTATACGCGCCTTGGTATTCGGGTGCCGGGTTGTCGCGCCTGAGTATATTTATAGTCTCGAGGCGCTGCCACTGTCGTTCAAGATCCAGAATCCAACTCTTGACTTGGTTGATGAGTTTGCCGGATCTCTCAAATTTATGCCCCCAGCTCACGCGCCTGTGGCTTCTCCCGAGAGCCCCGTTGACCTAAGCGCGGTCAATTGGAGCCCAGACAACATGCGCCAGTGCTTGTTTGAATCCAAGCTATTTGCATTCGCCGAAGCATCTCAGATGAACAAGTATGCGTCGCTTATCAAGGCAGCGGGCGGCAGTGGCGTGTTATTAAAGGGCGCAGTTGACTGGGCTGGCTCGCATTCGCGCTCGACAGAGAGTTTCCAGGCATGTTGTGCATCCCTGGTAGATAAGGTGCAAGCGCTCGCCAGAGAAGCAAAAGGTACTAGCGCAACCTTGCCTCTAAAATGCCTGGTACTTCCACCATCACCACCACCGCTACCGGCTGATAGGGATGTACAGAGCGACTTTGATGTCGCTGCCCTGGTCTCTACAGTTGCTCGACTGCTCGGCGTTCGGCCTATATCTGAGTCGGAGATTGGACTCGCCGTTCTATTTGTGTCTAGCGAGACTCACACGAACCCCGTCCATGGCTTGCTTCCCAGCGTCCCTCTTCGCGTGACTGAGGCTCAGACCTCTTCCACCACAGTAGAGACTGGCGAAGCTCGTCAAGAAGACCTTGTGTCGACTACAGCTTTGGAGCCTGCTGGTTTGCCGAGACGTCGCCGAGTGCCTAGGATAAGCAACTTTTGGAACGACAAAGTAGCTACCGACGCCTCAGCCATTCTGGCAAGTGACTCGATGCCAAGTGCCAACTTGGAGAACGCCAGAGTGTCTATGGAGGCTCTCTCTGTAGCCAGTCCGACGGGCCCCGCTGCGCCTGTCAGCGAACCCGCAGCTTTGGAGCCGGAGCCGGAGCTAGCACGTCCTCGGCGCAGAGTAGGAGTAGAGGGGTTTTGGGCCAATGCCGTTTCAGGGAGTTCGCAAGCAGCTAGAGCCCTAGACGAAGGTCAACAACCAACCGCAGATAGCATGGACAATGTCCCTAGTGTTCCCGATGTTTCAGCCGGCGTGGAGAGCGGTGCGCAGGCCGCCAGTGCGCCGGTTCGCACAATCACAGAGTATCAGCAGCACCACGGAGCAGTGGCAGTGGAGCGAGTATCGCTTGTGAGGCGCAAGCAATATCCTGCCGCATGCCAAGCAGAGCATTCGTCTGGCGCTCCAAACTATAAGCGATTCAAAAAGACGGTTCATCCTTATCAGCTAGTCTAGCCTATATCTATAAACCTGTAACAGTATTTTAAAGCTTGGGCATTGCACTCCAAGTGTCTATCCAACCACTCCCGTCAGCAAAGCGCTAGTCGAGATCTCGCCGCCAGCGTCAGTCAAGAGCTTGTGGCCGTTGTAGCTTGCAATGCCAGCGTCGAGAGCCAGACCGCCAATAAAGAGGTCGACTTGCTTTTGCTTCTTGACTAAGGGCTTTTCGGTGGTGTCAAGAGTTGGCGAGGCACGTATTCTATCCCCAGGGCTGGACGAGGCTGGTGCCTCCAGGATTTCAACAGCAACAGAGCCCTCGCGCTCCAAGCTGCTCGCCGCCAGAAGCATACCGTGTGACATTATGCCTCGGAGCTTTCGCGGTTTCAGGTTAGCAAAAACCACCACATGTCGCCCCAGTAGCTGCCCTGGCGAGTAGTACTGCACCAATCCGCTGACGATTGTGCGCCTTTGGATAGCCTCTGGCAAGTCGCTGCTGCGCTCGCCCACATCCACTGACAGCACATAGAGCTTGTCAGCCTCGGGATGTCGCTCTACACCATCAATCCGTCCAACACGCAAGCTGACCAGATCGATCGGATCAACAGTCTCTTGCACTGTGCAGGCTCGCTTTGAGGCGCTTTGTTCTACCAAGCTTGGTGCGACCTCTGCTGTAGCGCTCTGCCATTCGCCTGCCTTTCTGTGCCATTGCGCTTGATGCAAGCAGCGAGTCTGGGAGACGCCAGTCATGCTGCCGCGCACGTTCAGACCACGCAAGGCCCAGCGACTGGCTGTTGGCTGTCGTGCGAAAATGCCAATATATTCAATGGTAACGCTGCGGGGTAGTCGGCCGAGCAGACAGGGAATGGCACGCTGCATTATGAGTTAATGCTACAAATTGAATGTGCAAAGAAATTCTCAATTAGCAAGCGAGTTTAATCGAAATTCAAAAGTAGCGAAGCAGAAGTAGCCAATCGGCGGACAGGCAGGCGAGCACGGCATGGAGACCATCGAACATGGCGCTGATATTAAAGCACAATGTCGCACTTGTATGATGGAGTAGCCATATATATATTGTTATAAGTTAGGGAGATAATAAATTATAGTACTGCGCACCAGGCAAAGCGGATCAGCTAACAGCACTAGCTAAATTAAAGGCATTTGTCCAAAGCGCCTAGTACTTGGAGTAGACCCAAGAGGACACGGTCTCCTCGCCAGATTGGTCAGAGCACCACTCAAGCGTCTCGTACTCGTAGCTGGTAGGAGTAGCGGTGTAGGTGACGGCGGGCTTGGTAACAGTGACGGTCTGGGTAACAGTGACGAGCTGAGTGAGAAGAACGGTCACGGGCTCGCAGACAGACGTGGTGTAGACTGGGGGCACGTAGGTGTACGACGGGGGCACGTAGGTGTACGTAGGCGAAGGGTGCACAGTCGAGTACACTGGCGGAACATACGTAGAGTACACTGGAGGCACGTAGGTGTACGTCGGAGGAACATACGTATATGTGGGAGAAACGTAGGTGTACGTAGGCGAGGGAGTCGCGGTCGAGTAGACAGGCGGGATATATGTGTACGTTGGCGAGGGAGTCACATATGTATACGTCGGAGGAACATACGTATATGTGGGAGAAACGTAGGTGTAAGTGGGAATCACGGGGGTGGTCTCCTCACAGTACTCGGTGGTGTCATACGAGGATTCGTCACAGGTCTCGGTAGTAGAGTACACGGGCGAAGCAGTGGTGTAGACTGGTGTCTTGGTGGTATAGACGGGGCTGGCGGTGGTGTAGACCGGCGTCTTGGTGGTATAGACAGGCGTCTTGGTGGTGTAGACGGGGCTGGCGGTGGTGTAGACAGGGCTAGCAGTGGTGTACACAGGGCTGGCGGTGGTGTAGACAGGGCTGGCGGTGGTGTACACAGGGCTGGCGGTGGTGTACACAGGGCTGGCGGTGGTGTACACAGGGCTGGCGGTGGTGTACACAGGGCTGGCAGTGGTGTAGACGGGACTGGCGGTGGTGTAAACGGGGCTGGCGGTGGTGTAGACAGGGCTAGCAGTGGTGTAAACGGGGCTGGCGGTGGTGTAGACAGGGCTGGCGGTGGTGTACACAGGGCTGGCGGTGGTATAGACGGGGCTGGCGGTCGTGTACACAGGTGGAGCCGTAGTATAGACTGGCGGGAGGGTCGGGTAGACTGGTGTAGCTGTAGTATACACGGGTGGAACGACCGTAGGATACACGGGTGGCGCCGTGGTGTAAACTGGCGGGAGCGTTGGGTAGACAGGGGGCGCCGTGGTGTACACGGGTGGAACGACCGTCGGGTAGACAGGGGGCACCGTCGGGTAGTCAGGGGGCGCCGTAGTATATACGGGCGGGACCGTCGGGTAGACGGGGGGCGCTGTGGTATAGGCGGGTGGGGCGACGGTGTAATGGGCGCCATTAGCGCTAGCGCCAAGCGCCAACAGAGACGTAGCTGCAAGGGATAGAGATGGCCTCATTTTTGCAGATCCTCCAAAAGCAGGGAGAATACCAGATTTCTTGATGAAAGAGATGTGTTGCTGAGCGGCTCCAAGGGCTGGGAGGAATAAACGGCCAACAGAAAAATAAAGGAACACTAGAGAAAATGCAATTGACAGCAGAAAATTAAAGTCGGCAGAGACGAATATCGATTCGGGGGTGTATTTTCGAGGAGGGAGGCCGTGCTTTTATATGTCTAGCAATGAAGGAAGAGGAAGGATGACAGGGGCTTCAAAAAGCTAACAATAGCGTTGCTGGCTGGCGGCAGCAGGAAATGTGCAGGTATTTGCGCACCGGGCAAAAGTCCACGCGGCATTGGGCCTGAAAATAGAAGCGTAAAAATAAATAAAAAGAAGGAAAATGACACACCTCCCCAAAACCATGCCTGGCAGCGACATCAGCAGCCGCAGCGAAGTGCGCTCGCAGAAACTCGGGAAAGAGACACTACATCGCTGTTCTGGAGCAAAGGGTCGAGCATCAAGGAAAGGGGCCTCAGAGCCCTGGCTGCGACAATAGTGCGATGGGCGCTGGGCCCTTGTCACGGAAATCTGAGGGCTTAAGTAGTCCATAGTGGGCGTGGGGACCGTGCTCCATGTATGCACAATGATCCGGCTCAGTGGCCAGCGAACAATGGCTACTGCTGTTAGCAGCTGTTGACAATGGCCTGCAATGCGAGCAAATGGAGCTGCGCGGCTCTATCCGCCGCCCGGCATCCGTCCTACATCTCTGCTAGCGGCAGGGAGGGAGGGAGGCGTGCGACAAGCGCAAAGGAGCTGGGAATTCTATTAACGCAGCGGTACTATTTGCGATGCATGCTATTTTTAAGCGCCGCCGCCGCAGCAGCTGACTGGGCGATGCAGTCGCCAGGTCGGTGCATGATTGCGCTGGCCTTGCTTAATGGTGACTGCAGGAGGGAAGTGCGATCTATTTTTAAAAGTTCCTGACAAAGAACGGAACAGCAAATAAGACGGAAAAGGAAGGGGCTGTAGCCATGCGCAAAGGCGACATTTGTCAGTCAGCGCGAGTAAAGTCGTATTTTGCAAAAGCCGCAATAAACCTGTCTCGCTCGGCGGCTTCGACGCTCTCGGATACGACGCACTTTTTCCAGTCCTCGCGCTCAGGCACGCCGAGGACGTGGGCAGCCAGCTTGCGGCCAAGCTGGAGGTTAAAGTTTCGCGAGTTGCGCGGGATGGGGATATACAGTTGCGAGTTGTCAGCGGGGTCGTTGATTGCCAAGTAGCCGTCGTTTGCGCCTGGCGGGTAGTTTGGACCAATTGAGAGCTTGTCAGCCCGGCACATGCCTTCCAGCACTGAGCGGACGCCAGCGGCCTTTGGCTGTGGAATCGGAATCATCTGCAGCATAGTGTGGACATGTGGCAGGCAGCGACATGTCTCGAATGTCAGTGGCACGCATCCAAAGGCGGCAAATAGCGCCGTGATGGCGCTAGTCCACCGGTCGATCTCAGCGCACAGGCTCCTCTCAGCCTCGCCGTCGCTCTCGCGCGCGCGCCGCAGGCTGTCGGTGTGGACGATGGGCACAATCAGCACATGCCCGCCACCAGGAATGCCGGCGCTGGTGCCTGGCACCAGTGCTCCCTTGGCCATGGCCACATAGGCCTCATCGCCAATGGCCGCCATGAGATTTTGATCCACATCGGGATTCGCCAGGCAGAACCAGCACTTGGCATGCACGTCGGCTGCAGAAGAGCCGATGGGCACAGCAGACGGACAGTCGGATCTCCAGTGGCCCGACTTGTGACAAAGGTGGCAGACATATTCGGCAGGTGGCGCGCCATCCACACGCAGCCTTTTTCTCTGGTCCTTGGTGGGGCAGTCTTGGATCCAGTGTCCGGGCTGTGAGCAGCAGCGGCACACGTAGCTCAATGGCGGTGGCGCACGCCGGCTCCTATCGGCATCCTTGCTATCAGATCCGTGAGCAGAATCAATGGCATCGAGCGTCCTTGCCAAATTTTTGCTGTCCAAGACTGTGCCCAGCCGCCCAAAGCGGTACAAGGGGTTGGGCGTGCAGTTCTTTGGCGCCTCGCCCGCTGCAGACTTGCCCTGGCTGGCGTAGTTCAGCGGCGAGACATTCATGGCATAGAACCACCGCTCCTTGTCGCGCTCAGACTCGTTGACCGAGCCCAATCCAATGAAGCGAGTAAAGTGTGCAATGGTCTCTTTTCCGCGTCCGACATTGATCCTGTCGCTGTACTTCCAGGGCGGACACTCGTAAAACACGCCCTCGCCCGCAGCAAAGTGGTAGCGCGGCATGATGGATGCCGACAAGATTGACACCTTGTTAGACGCCGAGCGCGTCGTCGACGGAGACGCGTCAGCAGATACAACGCCATAGGGCCAGTCAAATGTCAAGAGCACATCGATGCTTGGCTGGGCCTGCGTCCTGAGAAACGCCTTTTCGTTCTCTGCTGCCACCTGAGTAATGAGATCGGCGATGGCTGTCGAGTCAAACAAAACGGTGGTAGGCTTTCCAGACTGCGACGCTGAATCGGCAACTGTAGCTTCGGCATCCTCTTTTGCCTCAGCCGCAACAGCGTTGCTGTCGATGTCGGAGCCGTTTGCAGCTTCAGCCAAGTTATCTGCAGCGTCGCTGGTCTCTTGTGGAGCCTGTGACGCGTACCTGCCGCCAATGTAGGCAATTTTGATGCCCTCGGATGTCTGCAAGACGCCATGTCCGCTGAGCAAGACTAGGTTGCTGCATATCTCGCCGGACTTGAGGCTGGCTCTGTCGTATAGGCGCTGTGGCAAGCGGCGGTCTCCAACGACGACATAGGTCATAATCGGCACAGTCAGCTCGTTTTTAAGCAGCGACTCGATCTCTGTCTGGGCAAGATCGTCATCCTCGTACGTGCTGCTCAGCAAGTTTCCCGTTACCAGCAGGACCGAAAAGGGTCCATACTTGGCATCCAGCTTTTTGACTTTGGCGAAAAAGTCAGTGAGGCGGCCATTGACTGAGCCGACAACCAGGACCTTGGCGGGCCGTGACAGATCAGCCATGGTAATGTACGAGATAAAACACGAGAAAGAATGAAAAAAATATAGAACTGGTCCCAAAAGTTAACTCTGGGAAGCTTTCTGGCGAATGGCCCGATATCCTGCTTGTAAGAGATCTATGGGGGTCTCTCTATCTCCCTCCCATTTTTCCTAGACCTGGCGTTTCTAGAGTATATTAGGTGGTAACTAGTGGTGCGAGGGTTTGGCGCCGTCTACGTAAAAGTTGCGAGTGGCCGAGGGGAGCTTGATCCGCATGCCCTCCATGTCGGGAGTGAGCAGCACCTGGCAGCCCAGACGCGATGTGTCAGTGAGGCCAAAGGCCAGGTCCAGCATGTCATTCTCCTCGTCAGTGGGCTCGGGCAGGCTGTCAAAGACCTTTTCATCCAGGATGACATGGCAAGTGGAGCAGGCACAGGCACCTTCGCAAGCGCCCTCCAGATCAACGTCGTTTTCGTGAGCCAGCTCCATCAGGTTGGTGCCCTCTTCTCCGGTTGCCTGGACCTCGTTGCCGTCGGGCTCAATAAAGGTAACTGTGACATCTTTTAGCAGAAGAGACGATGTGGTGAATCGAGATAGTTGCAGACCGGACTGCTGCTTCCGAAGGACGCGGCTGCTCTGTAGCGGATAGGCGACACCACCACCACCACCACCTTGCGCTCGAAAGAGAGAAATATGTGTGTTTGACATGCGGTGTATCCGTGGCCGCAGCGAGCCCACGGTTCCAGCCAGGGCGCGGAACATATTAACGAGTACAAAAAGGGGAGAGAGGGGGAAAGGGGAATATATGCGAAATTGGCGACAATTGCAGAGACAAGTTTGCTAGTGTTGAATTTTTTTTTTTGCAAGCTTATCGTGAGATTAGCGATTGAATCGAGCCGACGACTCGCCAAGCGCGTGCATGTGTGATGTGCGAGCTAGAAGCGCGTGGAGCAGTGGGTCGCATTTACGCTTTGCTATATATTTCAATTTTTGTATTTTGCATCTTTACAGCTACTTTATATATATAATTTCTTTCATTCTTTTTCCCCTTTCGCATGTCAGTGGATGGGCTTGACCTTCAGGCGTTTGCGCAGGCACTCAGCGTACCGACACAAGAGGCACTGACACTGCTGCCGCATTTCCAAAAGCAGGATGCGGCGTGGCAATTTGCGTTCGAGCTGCTGGGATCAAGCAACACCAACTGCCGATTCTTTGGGGCGCACACCTTGCACGTCAAGGTAGCGCGAGACTGGGACACGCTAGACGCAGAGCGGCAGGCGGGGCTTCGGAGCTCGCTCCTGCGGGTGGTGGTTGAGCAGAGCGACGGGCCGGTGAATGTGCTCAGCAAAGCGAACCAGGCGCTGGTGGCGTACGCGCTGCACACAGTGCCAGACCAGTGGAGCGGGTTCCTGGGGTCGGCCATAGAGGCGATCCAGCAGGGCGCGCAGCAGGCGGGGCGTCCCAGCGTGAGCGTGGGTCACGCAATCGTCGACCTGCTGGAGCTGTTTCCCGAAGAGGTGAACCGCACGGTGGCGGGGCAGGCGCAGCGCAGCGGGCTGATCCAGGACGTTAAGGCGTCGCTGGGGCTGGCGCTGGAGCTGCTGACTGGCGCGGTAAGCGGGCAGGCCACAAGCGTGGGGGGCGTGCGGGAGGCCAGCCAGAGCGCGGCGTGGCGGACGCGCGCGTGGAAGGCGATCCTGCAGTGGCTGCAGTTCGGCGTGGCGGACGACGCGCTGCTGGTGCCGCTGCTGGACATGAGCCTGCGGCAGCTCGAGGGCATGGGCCGGGCGCAGGCGGGCGGCGGTGCGGTGGACGACGACGAGCTGCGGGCGGCGGCGGCGGTGGTGGACGACATGATCAGCAACACGCGCACGGCGGCGCAGTACACGCGCTCGGTGGGCTCGCTGGCGCTGCAGCGGCTCGGGCAGGCGTGGGTGGGCGACGCGCTCAAGCACTGCGCGGCGGCGGGCGACGGGCAGGCGGCGCTGGTGTGGGGCGGCGTGCTTGTGTCGTTCGGCGAGACGTACGCCGAGTTCCTCGTGGCCAAGGCCGGCGACGCGCAGCTGGGCGCGCACGTCGGGGCGTTCCTGCAGCTGATGCTGGGGCTGACGCAGTTCCCCGGGCACTTTGGGTTCTCGGAGGAGGTCAGCGACCAGCCGCTGAACTTTTGGTACCTGCTGCAGGAGGCGCTGCAGGAGGCGGGCGCGGCGAGCGCGGCTGCGGGCGAGCTGAAGGGCGTGTACGCGGCGCTGGTGCGCGCGCTGGTGAGCAAGAGCGCGCACCCGCCGGCCGACGCGTGGCTGGGCGGCGACCGCGACGAGCGCGACCGGTTCGGCGCGTATCGGCGCGAGGCGGGCGACGCGCTGCTCAACGCGTACTATGTGCTGCGCGGCGACATGCTGGGCGTGCTGGTGGACGAGGCGCTGCGCGGGCTGCGCGCGTTCGCGCCGGCGCAGTGGCAGGGCGTCGAGGCGGTGCTGTTTGCGCTGCGCAGCATCGGCGAGGCCGTGCCCGATGACGAGGCGGAGCACCTGCCGCGGCTGTTTGCGCCGGACGCGCAGCTGTGGGGGCTGTCTTCGTTCTTGGGCGGCGCGGCTGCTGCATCAACGACGAGTTCCAAAGAGCAGCTGTGGGGGCTGACTGCCACAAATGCCGCCCTGCTGGGCGTGGTCGGCGCGTACGGCGACTGGTGGCGCGCGCACGCGGCGCTGCTGCCGCTCGTGGTGCCGTGCGTGACGGCGTGCCTGGCGCACCCGGCGCTGGTGGGCGCGGCGGTCGCGGCGTTCCGGCGCATCTGCGACAGCTGCCGCGCGCAGCTGGCGCCCGCCGCCGCCGGCATGGTGGGCCTAGCGTGCGAGGTCGTGCTGGCCGGCGCGGCCGTCCCGCCGCGCGAGCAGCAGCGCATCGCCGAGGCCGTAGCCGAGGTGCTGATGGCGCTGCCCCCGCCGGAGCTGGCGCCGGCGCTGGCGCCGCTGGCCGACGCGCTGGCCGGCCGCCTGCGCGCGAGCCTGGCGCTGCTGGAGGCCGCGCCGCCGCGCCTGGACGCGCGCGCCGCCGCGCCGTACGCCGCGCCGCTGGCCGCGCACCTGCGGCTGGCCGAGGCGCTGGCGCGCGGCCTGCAGTTCTCGGACGACGCCGAGGAGCGCGCGCTGCAGGCGCCCGACGCCGACGCCGCCGCCGCCATGGCGCGCGCCGCGCAGTGCTACCGCGACTCTGCGGCGCTGGCCGCCTTCCGCCGCTGCCTGGCGGCCGTGCTGGAGCGCGTGTTCGCCGCGCGCCTGTGGCAGCGCGCGCCGTGCGGCGGCCTGGCCGAGGTCGACGACGCGCTGCTGGAGGGCGTGCTGGCCGTTGTCAACAGCACGGCGCGCCGCAGCCCGCACGTGCTGGCGATGGGCTTTGGCGCGAGCGTGGC
>JANBST010000065.1:0-10738 GCA_027578455.1 Coemansia sp. RSA 2052
ATTGAAGGGGCTCTTGCGCGTTCACCATGACGCTCACCATTAGTACTGGCAGCTCTTGCATCTTTCCGGGGACTACAGCTGCATCAGCGGGCGTTGGCGTGTTCTTGGGGACAGGCCACCGGCGGAACTTTGCCGGCCGACTGCCTGGCAAGGACCAAACAAGCCAGCGAGCAGAGCTAGGTGCCATCAAGCGAGCCTTGCTTATTCTGAGCAGCCCTTCGATGCGCCCGAGCGATGAGGATGAGCCAGCATTTATCAAAACTCGGTCAAACTACGCAATTGGCTGCACTACTATTTGGCCAAAGCAGTGGGTACGCAAGGGCTGGTGTAATAACCGCGGGTTTCCTATCGCCAACAAGGACCTTATCATCGATATTATTACGCTCATGCTCCTTTGTCCCTACAAGGTGCATTTCATCCACACGCCTGTGACCTCGGCCGACGAGTCTAGCACTCGGGCACAAAAGATGGCTGCAGATGCCGCACGCCGCGGCTGCTAAGCATACTTCCCTAGCATTTATTGTTCAAGCAGGTAACACCAATGCACGCCTCGCTAAACCTTGATAAGCTCTGAAATGTCGATACCCGTGGCTGTGCTCCATTGACTGGAGCACGACATGGACAGCAAGTGCGTGCTCTTGGACGGATCGCAGTGGCATCTCATCTGCCGCTCCACGGCCTGCGGACAGTTTTGCAGCGCGTCGTGGCGATAACCGACGTCGTGGAACCAGCGAACTTGCCGCGGGCTTAAAAGCAACGGCACAGCCAATGAGCGCACCGATGCGTCTGTCCACCGCTCGTAGTATATGCCGCCACTCCGATCCAAGTAAGTAAACAGATCCTGGTACGCATCAGATCTCAAAAAATCCAAGTCGACGATCTCAAAGTTCGTGAGAAAGTGGCACCGATTGTAGCCGCCATTCTTCCCACCAACAATCCAGCTCAGCGAATTATTGTTTGCTGAAGAGGGTGAGGTTGCGCTGTTTTGGCGGAGATAAGCGGTTAGGGATTTGAATAGAGTGGGTACCGTGTCTGGCATCTCTTCGGTGGCAATGGCGAATCCGTAGCTGTAGTGGTTTTCTTGCATGTGGAGTATCGGGTCATACTCAAAGTCGCACGTGTAGTGGGATCCGGGCTCCAGCCGCCACATGTACTTGTACTTTTGGAGCACCGGGTGCTTGGCAAATGGCCCTGCCCAGTACCGCACCATGTGGCGCCATCCAGCCTTGTCGGCCACATAATCGTTGGCATCTGCCCATGCTTCAGCTGCCTTCTCTGCACGACCCACGTCTATCCACTCTGGATACCCCCAGTCGTTACTGGGAATCAATCCAAACTCCACTCGGCTCCCATTCAATCCCCCAGCCATGAACTGCACAGTGCGCTTAAATTCGTCCGAAAACTCTTTCTCGCCGAGAAATACGTACGGGTACTGGAATCGAGAGTTGAACCGCTGCTCGACATCAAACATTGTGCGACGGATTTTGGTCAGTGATATCGTGCGTGTTATAAATACAAAGCACCCATTGGCCATGTTGCTGGGATCGTGTGGAGTATGTAGCTTGAGCGGCTTTGGCATGTTCACGCTGTAGCTGATAGGGTACGAGGGTTCTTCCAGGCTGGCTATGGCCCACGACTTTAGGCGACTGACGGCCAAAATGGCAAATGTAGCGAGAAGAATGAGCAGGATCGCCAGGCGCCATCCTCTGCGGCGACTGCCGATAACCGCCATTTACAGATGAAGATGATGTAATGCGTATATGAAGTATGCAACAATGACAATGTTGTCTCGAATATTTTAACCCGCTATGGCATCGTCTATTAAACGCGTCAAGTTTTCAGCACCGCCAAAAATTTGGGACTTTTGAATTACTGCCATTGCTCGAGTGAAGGCACAAATAAAGCCAGAAAAGACAAAAACAATAACACCAACCCCGTCCTCGGCGATGCCAAGAGCTCTTGCTACCCTTGCCTCGCGGCGACTTTGGCGCCTGCTCTCCAGCTCTGCCCCTACCAGATATGAGACGGAAGCAGTTGGAAAGGCGATAGAGAAGCCATGTTGCGGCTGAGAAATTTGAGATAAAGTGGCAATAGCTACAGCAAGCTATAAAAAAAACGACATTTCTCACTGCAAAGTGGTCGCTCAAGTAAAGAGATCCTCATCTGTATGGGCGGTATGTTAATTTAGTGTCGGCAAATATCGCCAAAAGCTGGACATGTTTAGCTTCTACCAGCTCGATGGCAGCACTAGAAATAGTTACAGTCGGATAAATATTTAGAGTAAAACATTGGCAAAAACTATCCACGCCATCCGTCAAACAGCAAGCGCCGCAGACGAGGAGCATATTGGATAAACCCAGGCTCGGCAATCTGCTTCTTCATCTCCTGCATAAACTGCTCGCGATGTCTTCCATCCACAGCCGCATAGTCAAAGTTGGGACAGATCAGCGCTAGCACCAGTACGCAAGTTGCAAGGTTGCCAAGTTTGGATATCGGAGAAAAAGTTATATGCCAGCACCGGAATCGCTTTCCCATTGGGGCGTAAGTTGAGCGCGCGTACTCTGGAAACCGAGCTAAAGTGACACCCTGAGGAGACTTATCCAGGACTGGTTCGCCGGTTTCCAGATCTGAAAGAAGTGGGAGCGATTTGATAAGATTGACAATATCCCAGAACGACAAGGCTGCACTGTACAGTGACAGGACTTGGAGTCTGTCGTGGTTTCCAAGCATCTCCAGTTCCGTCGTGAGTGTACCGCCAAAGCTGGGCAGACAAGGGATCGTTAGCACCGATGTTCTAGGCGCAATATTCAGGGCAAACTGCAAATACTCGGAGGCGGCGGCAAAGGCATGGCGTGCGTCACTAAAACGCAAATTGATGTTGACGCACTGGAGCTTCGGGTGACTCGTTGGCGTAAATACGTTGTGCCGCTTGAGTATTGCAACCATCTCTGGATCCGGCAAGATCTCCAGATACTCGAGTGTGGCCGCATTGCCGCGAAAAAGCACGTCGTCACCAAATGGGTAGGCCCAACGCATTTCGACCCGTCTGAGCCGAGGAAAAGGCACTGCACCATTAGAGATGGAGCTTCGCGATAAGACGGTTTCATATTCAGAATACAGTCCCAGTGTGTGCAAGCATGGATACTCCACCCATCTGCCACCGCTGTCGGGATCCCTGATCAGCTCGGTATAGTCTATATGGGCAACTGCGGTAAGATCAAGCGACTGCAATGTCTGCGCACTACGGCGTACCAGTGGCATGATTCGGCTGGATATAGCGTCGATGCGGTATGCGACACGGACAAGGTCGCAGATCGGCTCCAGGTCCAAGTATTCGACCAATGATACACTGTCACGCGTTATCGCGGCTTTCACCTCAACGATATCATAGAGCTGCTGGATTAGATCCAAGATGTGTATGTCGCGTCGTTTGACGAGCTCCTCGGCATTAGAGTAAGACCACACATCAACTTTGCGAATACTGGGCGCCACCTGCTTGACGCGCTGAACGAAGGCCGCTATGTTGGCGGTAGTTTCGGGAGGGTAACTGTCAAGGTCACCTGGAGGGTTGCTTTCATAAGTCTGCCTGTACTCGTCATCAAGGCAAAGTCGGATTGCTAGTTTGTGAACCAGTGGAAACACGCATTCATCATATGGCGCGCTCGACAACCACTGAAGCGCCTTTCCTGAGTATATCGACCGAAAACTCACTTCATAAATGAGGTGCTTTGCCAGCTGGTGTGTAGGATAGTCGATCTTGCGGAAGCGTAATGGCCACGAAAGCCTCGAGCCAACATATCCATTTCTGCCTTCTTCCAGCCTCAGTTCGTATTTATCGCAGAAGCGCGCGTGGACAAAGGCACGAAAATTGTGACACACCCACAGAAGCGGCATCTGGAGCAGCCTGTACTCGCCCGAGTCCTTGTAGATATCGTCATAGAGCAGGCGACTGCTGCCAGCGACATGGTCGACTATCAGCTTGACTATGTGCTCTGGAAGTAATTGAAAGGCGGATAAAGTATGCATTGGCGATGAAATGTGAATGAATTCAGAAAAAGAGCTATATATTTGAAACTGCGAAAGAGAAAGAGGTGATGTGGAAAACTGGCGGTATTGATGTCAAGACAGCAAATTGGATACTACGCAGATCATAATTATAGTAGGTGATCTTCGAAATCTGGATTGGGCTGGGCGGAGACGCCAGCAGGCTTCTTATTCCTATGCGCCGCTCTGAACAGCGCCCAGAATGTACATTGCTGGTGTCAGTGGAAGAAGATAGCGAAGCTGTTGTTTGCATGGCAGCATTGTGACTAGCGAGATAGAACATATTTACTCGAAGGACATGCCACTATTATAATAAAGGGAGTAGAAAGTGAAATGAAGAGTGTGATGAGCAGCATCCTTCCCTGACATTCCTCCCCCTCTTGGTTGGAGAGTGCAGTCAACGACCAGAAAAAACCCTGGGTTTCATGCCCCTTCCCTCTTTTCCTCCTCTTCGAGATGGCCAAGTCTACTTGCACTCTTTTGAGGCAAAGGAAAAAAGGACTCCACTCACCCCATTTTTTTTTCCACAAGAACAACTTTTTTCTTAGCAAGACTTGAACGCCTGTCCCAATTCCGTCCAAGACGGTAAAAAAACACATTTTCCAATGCTGCAGAAACAGCACGAGCTTTTCCTCCTCTTTTCTTAAAAGCAGCAATATATTTTCAAGTCTTGTCGCTCGTTTTTTTTTCTTTTCTGGCTGGCTTTGCCTTCCTGCTTTGGTTAAAAGAACCAATATATTTTCAAGACTTGCTGCTCTTTTTTTAGTTTGTTTGGGCAACATTTTCCCTCAATTTGGGGGGAAATGGTTGGGGGAAGGAGTGAGGATGTGCCTTTCCCTTCCTTCCGTCCACTCTCGCCCATGGTATAAAAAGCCAGCCTGTAAGCCCCTCCAACAACCAATTTTTCTTTCTCTCTTCCTTACTCCTCACACTATTTTCCTACTGACTAACCGAAACTCACATACCACTTTTTATTATTGTCCAACATTTCATTCAACCAATGGGTAATACATGGCATCAAATACTAAAGCTGGTAGGAGACACTGATAGCTCAGAGATTCAACCAGTTGATTATTTTGAAGTCAAGGAAGGCATAACATGCCATGAGGCTGCACGATATGTTTATAACAATTACTGCGAGGTACATGAAACAGGTGGAGCACTCTATGTTGCTAATGGAGGACCTAGGGATCAGGGTATCGTCTATTACTACGGCTCGGGTAGGCATAGAGGTATTTATGCAGACGAGCCACTTTCAAAGCTTGCATGCTTTTTGATTGCCGATGGACACATATGGAACAGTTATGTGAGTAATAATGGAAAAGATCATTATAGTGCTTTGATAGTTGCTGCTTTAGGTTTGCAGGATGATATGCTAAATGTATTGGATGCAAAGCTAGCAGCAGCTTTAGCAAGTGGCTCATTAGCCGAATAGGCAAAACGACTAGCAAAACTTCAAAATGGAACTTAACCCCATATAGTAGCTGTCATACCAGGATTTTTGCCTAGTCACTAGTTTTATACTCCAATAAACAAAGAAGCTATAGAATTTATTACATGGAAAGAGTCTAGAGTACGCCTACACTAACAACATTTGTAGGGATATCCGGGTTCAGAGTCACGATTTCTGCTTGCAACGTAAACACATTAGGCAAATGACACAAATTAATGACCGGCACCAATTTAAAAAACACTTGCACCAAGAGGCCCTTCATTTTGGTGCCGTTGCAGTTCATCAAGTCCAATAATGCGTTGAGACAATGCTTAACATCTTCCACCACGTGTTTCTGGCCCAGTGCAGCAAACTGCCTGGCTCGCAATAGGTGTACTGTGAATCCAGCTACTGCCGGCATCCATGCATCCGTGGGGGGAGGGAGTGAGCCAATTAATGGGGCGTATGAGCCCAAGAATCTTCTAGCGATGAAAATATGGCTGGCTGAAAGGTGTTTGTGTGCGGGGATATCATATATATTTTGTGTGTATTTGTGTGGTGACAATCAAAGGAGATGCACAAAAAAAGCTAATAGTGCTTCTTGGCGTCTCGCCGCGAGATCACCCACTTGAAGTACTCGTAGGTTGTCCAGCTAATAGCGGTGGCGGGAAAGTTTGCAATGACACGAGGTTTCATGCCTCTAGTGAATCCAGTGAGCCCCTGTTGCTTATATATGATGCGAGCGGCAGTAGCCATGGAGCTAGCAGCACGAACCTCTAGATCGGCGGACGCGCCTCTGGTCTGCAGCAGGGTTTTGCAGCAGTCAATGGGCGTAGTTAGGGCAGCAGCCACAGCGCCAGCCATACCACCGGCGAGCACATGAGTGACGGGCGAGTATACGCCCGTGGGATTCAGCGACCTGCGGAACATATCGTAGCATCCAAATTGGATGGACTGGAACGGCATATTCATCATCAATGTCGTCGGATAGGATACGTAAAAGGCACGCATTCCCTCGTGGCGTAGCACTTTGGACGCGCAGTCCACGATATTCCGGTACCCGGTTCCTGCCAACTGCATGCGCTGCTTGATCACATCGAACGGATTCATCAATGCGTCACTGACGATCGTTGCTACTCCACCCGCTGCGCCTATTATTTTTCTCCCGCGCGTGACCATCATTCCAAGTAAGGCACAAGATTAGTAGCTAATTTTTTCGTCGATAAGACGGAAAGGTGGATTGTCATAAAGGGTTGCACGAGGTGGGTGGGGGTTTTGTTTTTCCAACTTACCTGCTGCTAGAGAGTTGGCATTGCCGCCGGCTGCTGCAGTGAAAACCTTTTTTGTCTGCTCGTATGTGGCGAAATAAACGGCATGGGCCGGACCAGCGCCCAGAATCACTGACATGACACCGCGCCACAGAGACCGCACGCCTTCGGTCGTCGATATAACCCTCAGCGCCTGCGTTACGCCGCTATAAACAACCGACGACGGAGATCCGACGACCTGCATCCGAGTCTACACACAAGTGTCAATAAAAACAAGATAAGGGCCGAATTAGCAGTCGTTGCTGGCTGCTGCAAGAGAGTACGGTCAAATTTGTAGTGCTCAAAGGTCGAACTTACCTTGACAATGTCAAAGGGGTACATTACGGAATGTTCCATAATGCCGGCGGCTGCTCCAGCAATCAAATGCATGGTGAGCGGCGACGTCTCGGGCAGCTCCTCGTAGTCGTACTCCATGTCTGCCACGGAGGAAGTAGCCAAAGCCACTTCGGCGGAATGTGTGAGAGTGGGCATTGTGGCGACAGCGGCAAACTTGGAAGAGGGCGAGGAGGAAGAGGAGGAAGAAGAGGCAGTTGCGACAGAGGACATTTACGTTCTATTCCACGACAAAATAAAAAAAAATAAAAAAAATAAGTGTGCAAAAGAAGAAAGGAGGGCCAAGGCTGGCTTAGGGTGAGACGAGGAAAAACGATTTAGGCGATTGTGTGTATTTTTTTTTTTCGGAGGACGGGGCCTGTGGGCATCTTGTAAGACCGAGAAGGATGCGCCAAGTAGCAGGACGAATGTGACGAAGAAAAAAATGTATATCCGGATTTGCTTATCAGTTGGACTTCAACTGATAAAATGATAGGTGCATGCTTGGGGTGGGGAGCAGGCAAATCCGCCGCTCAGCGTTGTGAGCCACTAGCAAGGATGTCGTCTTGTATCTGATGCTGAGGGCCTTCTTCTGACGCGCGTCTATGCCCAACCGCTGCCTTGTCGAGCTGGTTTCCGATTATTGAGAGAGAGAACCCTGCGAAGATGTCGCCGAAGCCACGCTTGTTCTTGGGAGAAATTTTTTTTTTTTGGATAGGCCAAAAGAAAAAATTATTGGGAAGCTGGCGGCGTGGATCGGACTTGCCGCGAATCAGAACGGGAAAAACTTGTTGCCGCTGGAGCAAAGCGCGGTGAGCGTGGAAAAAAAGCTACCGAGGCGGAGGATCAAAAGTGGGGGCGAGGGGGATGCTGTAGCAGGACTACATAGAAAGATCCAGCTCATCTCCAGGATACTCGGCTCGGCGGCTCGCATCGGCTCGGGCTTTGCGTTTGGTTCTCAAAGCTTCTCCGCTGCCAAAAGACAAAGCCCCTTTTTTTTGCTCGCTAGCTGCCGAATATCCTTTATTTCATTCATTGTAATTACTTTCTTTTTACTTTCTTTCTTCTTGGCTGAATCTGCTGCAGCCGGAGCTGCGACGCAATAAATCGAAATTCCTACAAATGAGCTCGGGCATTCGCAGAGTCGAAAAGAAGGGCGGCTCGGCGGGCATGCGCAATTTCGGGTCGCGCCCAGCCAACCGACAGAGTAGCGCCACACCAGGCAGACAATCCAACACCACAGTCGGCTCCGACAACATTCCACTAGCGGCAGCTACAGGAGTCTCGTCGTCGTCGTCTCCTGCGCCGGCTGCCGACACGCGTGGGTCGGTGGAATACACACTAGTGTCGTCGACGCAGCCAGCGCGCACGCACAACGTCATGCGACTGCTGTCCTCAAAGGCCGTGGATTTGCAGTCGTTCACGGCGCCGGTAAAGCTGCGGCGGAGAAACAAAGAATACTATCGCCTAAAGAACAAGAAGCGGAACGAGGAGAAGGCAGCGGCGCTCGAGCTGGAGGAAAAGAAGAAGAGGCAGCAGCTTGAGGCTGACGGCGTGGTCATGGAGGTCGATGGCAGTGCGGAGGTGAAAAAGGAGGAGACTGCGGCGCCCATACCGCTGTTCAGGGAGCGGCCCAAGGCCGACATTAACCTTATTGCCGATAGAGGCGGGGCGCGTAGCAATAAGCGGAACCTGTTCAAGAAGCGCACCAAGCAGGTGTACTTTGCCGACGAGGAGAAGCGCCGCCTGGACATTGAGGAGGCTCGGCCGTGGGTCCTCGAGGACGACGACGAGAAAGAGGTGTGGACGGGGTCGCTCGAGGGCGGGCAGAACTCGGCGTACGTTCTGTTTGTGCTGACGGACGACGGGTTTAAAGTGGTGCCGGTTGACCGCTGGTACAAGTTTACGCCCAAGCTCAAGTACAAGACGCTGACGTTGGACGAGGCCGAGGAAGAGCTGAAGCGCGCACAAAAGTCCGAGGCGCAGGATCGCTGGATCATGCACAAGCGCATGCTCCGCTTGGACGTCAACGCCGATGGCGACGCGGCGGCGGCCGGCGGCGCGGGCTCTGGGGCTCAGCGGGGCCAGGGCGGCGGGCAGGCGGGCCGATCCAGGCTGGTGGAGCGAGAGATCGAAGACGACATGGGCTTTGACGACGATGACGACGACGATGACGAGGGCGGCGATGGCAAGGGCAAGGGCAAGGCGCCCAAGAAGCGTGGCGGCGAGGGCGAGCGGCGTGGCGGCGTCGAGGAGTTTGACTTTGAGATGGAGTTTGACGACGATGAGGAGCTGGGCGACGTGCAGTTTGAGTACAACGAGGAGGAGGAGGCGCAGAAGAAGGAGCGGCGCCAGAAGGCCAGTGCCTCGGGGTACGGGTCCGAGGAGGAAGAGGACGACGACCCGAGTGGCGACAAGGCCAAGCTCGCCGCCAAGAACAAGTCCATGCGCAAGCTCTTGCGCAAGCGCGAGGGCGGCACCGAGTACAAGTCCGACGACGACGACAACGCCAACCCGTACCTGACTCCCTCCGAGTCTGACAGCGACGAGAGCGAGGACGAGGATGCCAGCAAGAAGCAGGAGGGCGACAAGCCCGAAGAGGCAGCTGCAGCTGCTGCGTCCGCCACGCAGGGTGCGGCCAAGCCAGCGGCGGGCGCTCAGCAGCCCGGCAAGCCCGCCTCTGGCTCGTCGGCGGCTGCCAGTGCGTTGGCGGCTGCAGCCAAGAAGCGCAAGCGCGTGTCGATAGCTCCGACTGGCCACCAGCACCACCAGCCGCACGCGCGTGCATCGTCGCCGGCTTCTGCTGCAAGCAGCAGCAGCGCTGACGCGCGCAAGCACTTTAAAGCCACTACGGCGGGCGGCAGGCCTGCTGGCGCTGCGTCGCCCACGTCGTCGTCCGGGTCGCCGCCGCCATCGTCGTCGGCTGCTGCCGCCTCGGCCGACCTCATCACAAAGCAGGAGATCGTCGATCTGATCAAGAGCGGCGTCAATACCACCAAGAAGCTCATCACCTGCGTGCGTAAGAAGCTCAAGGCCAATCCGGCCAACAAGGTCCGCATCCAGGCAATTGTCAAGGAAGTGGCTACGCTCAAGGACGGCGAGCTGGCTCTGAAGCGGGCCTAGTCTCCTGCTCCCTGTGACGTCACATGCTGCTGCTATTGGTGGCACCACACGCTTACTGTGCTCAGTCAGGGGAATATCGCACGTTTTTTTTTACTTCTTTCCGCAACTGCAACTGCTTTGCGAAATACATTTCTCTCTATATATATTTTACTGTAATATCTCACTCCCACCCCCACCCACAGGACAAGATGAGCTCAGCTAGTGCTGCCAACAAGGAGGAGCAAGCGACAAAGCCGAATCGCGGTATGTCCAACAAGCAGAAGCGTGCCAGTCTAGAGTCTGGATCGCCGCTGGAGAAGCTGCTGGCGCAGTCGCCGAGCTACACAGAGAACTGCGAGCTGTATCCCAAGGCAATGCGGGAGACGATCAATGAGTTTCCAGAGGGCGCTGTTCTGGCCGACCGCGACCCGGGCGTCACCGCTGCGGCTGAGCGGGGCCACCGCGCTAGCATCGAGAGGCAGAGGCAGCGCTCAGCAGCAAACCCCAAGGAAGAGCTGTG
>JANBST010000066.1:0-10707 GCA_027578455.1 Coemansia sp. RSA 2052
GGCGCCAGCGGCGCGCTCAATGCGCTCGACGATGGCGTTGCCCCAGTCCATCAGCGTCAGCTCCTCGCCGACCTCGAGCGAGGCGGCGTCCTCCTGGTCGATGAACAGCTGCTCGGAGTACACGGTGCGCTTCATACCGAGCTCGGGCACCTTCTTGTGGCGTAGCATGTCGCGCACCTCGGGCTGCTGGGGAGCTCCAGCCAGGGTGGCAGGGACCAGCGCGTGCTTCAGCAACGCGGTGTGGCGCGGAGCCATGGGGTCAATGACCTTCTTGTTGATGGTCCAGATCTTGTCCCAGTCCAGCAGCATGTCGCGCTGGCTCGCGCCCTGCATCAGCACATACTGGCGCAGCGCCTCAATGGTCATGCCGCGACGCCGGATGCCGCGCACCGTGGGGAACCGCGGATCGTCCCAGCCAGGCACCCGCCCCTGATCAACGAACCATTGCAGCTTGCGCTTGGACAGCAGCGTGTACGCAAAGTTCATGCGCGAAAAATCCATGATTTGCACCGGACGCAAATCAAGCGCAGTAAAGAACCACGTGTACTGCGGGTTGCGGTCGCGGTACTCGCTCGACCGAAGCGCGTGTGTGACGCCCTCGATTGAGTCGACGATCGGGCAGGCAAAGTCGTAGAGCGGGTAGATCTTCCACTGCGACCCTGTGCGGTGGTGCGGCATCGGACGGCACCGGTAGATGGAGGGGTCGCGCAGCGCCTTGTTCTTGTCGTCAATCGACATCTTGGCGCGCAGGCAGCATGTTTGACCAAACTCGGTCGCCGTCCGCATCTGCTCGAAGCGCTCCAAGTTCTCGGCCACCGACAACTGGCGGCACCGGGACTCGATGCCGTCGAAGCGCTCCGCGCGCATGGTCTCGCTCGGCGTATCGTCGACGTAGGCCAGACCGCGGCGAATCAGCTCCACAGCATACTCGTAGATGGTCTGGAAGTGATCCGACGTGTGCGACGTCATGTCTCCGTGGATGCCCAGCAGCGCCAGATCCTCGAGAATCGAGTCCTCAAACTCGACTCGCTCCTTTTCCGGATTGGTGTCGTCGAATCTGATCAGCAGGCGGCCGCCATTGGACTTTGCTATAAACTCGTTGAGCAGCGCAGCCTTGGCGTGGCCAATGTGCAGGTAGCCGCTGGGCTCGGGCGGGAACCGCGTAACGACCTTGCCGTGCTCGACGCCGGTCAGCCCCAGGTCGAACGACCCCTGGTCGCGCACGCCCTTGTTCACCTGGCGATGCACGTGCGCTAGCGTGTCGCCCAGCCGCCGCGCGAACGGCTGCGAATCGATGTGCGCGTACCACCGCGCCACGTGCGCGCCCACCGACTCGCGCTTCGTCTTGAGCGTGCGCAGGAACATGCCCGACGCGCGCAGCGCACCCCACGCCGTGACGTCAGCCGCCGACGTCGCGTACCCGCACACAAACGCGCGCATGCTCAGGCGGTGGTCCAGCTCGCCCAGCGCCGCCTCCAGGTCCTTGAACCCGGCGCCGGCCAGCCGCTTGCGCGCAAACTCCACCCACTGCGCGACTTCACCGCTGATGGCGCCAGCAGCCAGGATCGCATCTACTACCGCAGCCTCGCCGGATACCGAGTCCGATCCCGTCGTCAGGAGCGCTGTCACTGCGTCGTCCCCCTCGCACAGCGTGCTGCCCTCCTGCCACTCGATCGTGTACGTGCCCTCCGATGCCTCGTTGGCGAATTCCGCAAGCCCGCCAGCAACTAGATCAAGGGGGGTAAATGGAGCGTTAGCAAAAAGGCACAGGCTAATTTACCTTGCAATTACTATGCTGTGTGGGCACTTACTGAGGGGCTGCGGGGCGCCTTTATGAGCGAGCAAAAGCATTGACATTCTCAAGAGAGGCTAGTACTTTAAGAAAATAAATAAATTTATACGAACACTGGAATAAGAAGGGAAGAAGCAAGAGGACGAATGATTTTCGTTTTCTTTTTGTACGCTGTGAGAGAAAAAAAAAAAAAAAATGATTCGTGAATCATCTTTGAGCAGCTTCTGCTTAGCCACGTGATTCGACTGCATCTGCGGCAGCCGCAGCAATGGCCGCCAGCAAGCTGCATGCAGCCGCCAGCGCCGGCACCGGATGGATGGCAAATGAGGCAGTGCCAGCGGTCGTCGCCGTCGTCGCCACAACCCGCCCCGCGACGGGCACGCCAACGAGCGTAGCTGCCGCCGCAGTGAGCGCGCCTGCGGCCGACGCGCTGCTCCCGACGAGGCCGAGGAGGATTCCGTACGCGCTGCAGAACACGCACGCCAGGGCTCGCATGTCGGCGGTCATGGGCAGCCACAGGCCCCACACGCTGAGGCTCAGCGCAAGCCGCACCGCCGACTCCCGAAACGCCCACGCCTGCCGGGCTGCCAGCGGCGCGAGCGCAGAGCCGGTCGCCCAGCCCACACACACAATGGCCACCAGTATCGACCCGTCTATTGGCTGCTGCTTTGGCGCCAAGGGTGAGGCTATCAGGCTGGGCATAAACAGCAGCGGCAGCAGCGCCGTCACGCTGTGTATTCCGTGAGATGCCAGTCGCAGGACTTGCAGTCTCAACTGCACTGCGTGGGACTGATGCTTGGTGGCTACAGTGTCTTCGGCTGTGGGTGGAGAAGGCGGATATAGGCGGTCCGAGCTCCAGGTTACTACAAATAGCAGGAGGGACACAAAGAGCTGGCCTGAAAACACTAAAAGCGCCAGCCACTGGAGCGCAGAATTCGTTGTCCCTGTGCTTATTAGACGGCCTGCTACCAGCGCCAGAGCCCCGCCGCCTATTCCACTGCCCACCAGCAAAAACTGCGCATCTATCGCTTCTGGCCACCACATTTCAGCTACCCTACCTGCTGCATTTGCGCTGATGCCAGCGCCAACTCCGACCATTACACCTTGCGCCAAGCACAGCTGCCAAACATGGTCCGCGAACCCAGCTGCCAGCAATCCACCACTGCTGATGGTAGCACCAACAACCACAGTCATTGGCAAGCCCAGCCATTTAGCCACCATATTGCCGGGACCACACTGCCTGGAAACCAAAAACAATGCAATTTGTAACGCTCCTATCAGTGCCACAGTATTTGATGAGCCATCGTCACTGCCACCTTGGCTGCTGTCGGTGTATGTTGGTGCAAATATCGTCTCGTGCTCGATTTCAAATACGCCATGGATGTTGCATAACCCCGCACTCAATGCGGTAGCCAGAACGGATGAAAACAGCGCTAGTATCTTGTGGTGACTGTGGTTCCATTGCAATAGCTGTTGCTGGAAACTGGTAAATGCTGATTGTGTATTACGTGCGTCGACTGATAGTGAGCTTAAACTGCTGGAACAGTCAGAGTGCGTGTATATATACCGGCTGTGCAGAACACTGTCTTCTCGGTGATATATTGTACTAGAATACTCCATCATTTAGATAGTATAATTTATTTGGCAAATAGTGTAGAGATCCAAGCGTTGAATGAATTTATTCGTTCGATAAATTCATTATTTCTTGCGTGCATGTCTGTTGAATGCGCCACATAGCTATAGCTTTTTTATTATTATTTGTTGGTATATGTACGCCACGCCGTGTGACCAAATATTTATCTCTGGCAATGGTCTACTTTTTCCTTACTTTAAAAACCAGTGTATTTGTATATGGCATGTCTATTTTTCTTTTTCATTCCGCCAGTTTGGGCGTTGTTCTCCGCTTGCTCTTGTTTCCATTACCCTCCCACACCCCCACTCCCTCCACAAACTTGACTCGCACAAAATAAATGTTGTCTCGCACTGAATTCTGGGCAACAAGGGAGAAAAAAAAATACCATCCCTTCCCCTCCACTTTATTCCTCTCCGCTTTTTTCTACTTTATTCCCGAGAGTGTATTCCGCCGGTTTGACAACAAACTCTTGGTTCTACACAACAACAGAAAGAGGCTGCTGTAAACTAATGTGCAACGTCATCTACCCGTCTCCTCGGGTGCGTACCAAGAATAGTTACCCTCATCCATTTTTCCATTCTAGTCTACTGGGTAAACAAACAAATAGATATAAAAACTCTAGTCTTTGCAAGCATTTTTACAAATGGCCACGATGTAGAAATCTAATGGTTGCATTTCTCCTTCCATTGCTTTTTTATATTGAACCACGCAGCATTATCTTTACTCTGAGCTCATGGTTCGTCTACAGTTGTCAATTGCATTGGTGGCGTTTGTCTTCCACACAAACGCCACAACTCGTGGTGGATCGCGCAAGCACCGCCATGCCAGCCGCACAATCTACTCGTCGTCGACGACCACTCCACCTGCTCCGCCAAAAACCACGACTGCTCCGCCAACAACCACCCTGCCCACTACACCAGCCAGCGTCAATACCTCGGTGGATCCTTTCACAGTGTACATTCAAACGGAGTATGTCCATTCCACGCCAATAGATACTTGCGATTACCCAGAGCCATACGCGTATTCCACGCCGTATCATGTGGTGCCGCATCCTTACAACACGTACTACTCTTACAACGCGCCTTACGCGTATGCTCAGCCTAGCCAGTATGCTGCGCCGCATGCTTATGCTCAACCCAATCCATATTATCCTTCGCAGGCTTATGCCCAGCCCAATCCCTATGCTCCATCGCAGGTCTATGCTCAGCCCAGTCCGTATGCTCCGCCCAGTCCGTATGCTCCGCCTCAGGCCTACTCGGCTCCCTACGGATACCAGGCGCCATATGCGTATCCTGTTGCGCCATATTCGTACTCTGCATACTACTCGACTACTACCCCGTCCCCATCTCCGTCCCCGTCAACAACGTCTACCTCGACTAGCAGCACTTTGTCTTCATCAACGTTTACTCCGACTGTGACCACAACCGTATATACGACCTCTGTCTCGTACATGAGTTACACGATGTATACGTCAACCCCCACTATTCCATATCCCTATGTGCCGCCACCATCATCTTCCTACAGTTATGCGCAACCACCACCTTCCTACGCTTACGCTCAGCCGCCGCCGCCACCGCCCGCTGTTTACACGCCACAGCCGTCTACAATCACCTATGAGCCACGTCCTTCCGCTATTGCATACGTGCTACCACCGTCAAAAATCGCCTACGAGCCGACACTGTACTACAAACCCACTCCCGAGTATATTACATACGCAGAAAAGGCATATCCAACCGCTATCCCAGTCGAGCCCTACAAGCCGGAGCCAAACTCATATATGGCAACAGTGATACCCGCTGAGCCATACAAGCCAGAGCCAAACCCTTATGCTCCGAATCCATACTCTGCCAGCTACACTGTCGATCCATATAAGCAGGAGCAGAACATCTATGCCACCAACACGTATGCTGCTCAAATTCCAGTCGAGCCATATAGGCCCGAGTATGTGCCTCACACCCCTGCCTACGTACATCCGCCACCTGTTTATTACTCGCCGGCGCCTAGCAAGCCACATTACTCGGCGCCGGCGGCTCTCATCTACATTGGTGACCGGAGCCATGTCAGGCAGTCGGCTGGCGTGTCCGCTGAATCTGATGACGACAACGTGTATGCAGTTGGCCAGTATTATGCAAAAGACAAATATCCCAGCCCCACGCGCTACACTCACATTCCGCCAACATATAGCGGCGCGTCTTCGTTTGCCATCACCATTGCACTGCCAGAGATGCCCTACCCCACTGCCACTTACTACCCGTCCCCGGCTACTCCGTATAGCAAGCCCTGCAGCACTTGCCAGGCTGCCGCAAAGCGCCCCGTGCCCACGGTCCCCATCGAGCCAATGTCGAAAAAACCGCCAGCTCCCGAGTACCAGCGCCCTCCGCCTCCTCCTCCTCCTCCTCCAAAGTGCACGTGGTCGGGTCGCCAAATAAACGACCCAGTTACCTGGGACCCGGTTCCCACGTATGCATACAACGACATGCCCAAGACTGCGCCTGGTCCCGGCTCCATTGATCCCGACGTTTGGCGAGTTGTGACTCAGCTCACACTCAAGGAAAAGATCGGCCAAATGACGCAGATCGAAGTCGGCCAGATCATCGACTGCAACGGCGAGCTGAACCGCACGGCAGTCGAATACTGGATCGACGAGTGGAAGGTAGGCTCGTTTTTGGAGACGCCGGCTAACCACGGCGGAAAGTACAACTGGTACTCGCCCAAAACCTTTGGCGCGCTTACCGACGCTGTGCAAAAGATTGCCCTAGAGCGCGGAGCCAAGATCCCCGTCATCTGGGGGCTCGACTCTGTGCGTGGCGCCAACTACGTCAAGGGCGCTACGATTTTCCCGGCGGGAATAGCCACGGCAGCGACGTTCAACCCGCAGTTTGCCTATGACGCCGGCCGCATTGCCGCCAAGGACACGCGCGCTGCCGGCGTGCACTGGGCGTTTGCTCCTGTTCTGGATCTTGCGGTGAACAAGCTGTGGTCGCGCACGTACGAGAACTTTGGCGAGGATCCATATCTGGCATCCAAGATGGGCGCAGCGTCGGTTAACGGGTACCAGGGCGACTACAAGCGCGATCGCTCGCGAGTCGCCGCTTGCATGAAGCACTTTATCGGCTACGGATATCCATTCGACGGCTCGGACCGTGCCAACCGCCACATTGCTGCACACGAGATGCTTGAGTACTACGTGCCGCCGTTCATGGCCGCCATCGACGCTGGTGTCGCGACGGCTATGGAGAGCTACGGTGTCGTAAACGGCGAGTCGGTGGTGATGTCACACCACTACTTGCAAAGCCTGTTGCGCGAGCAGCTTGGATTCAAGGGCATGCTCGTCACCGACTGGGGAGAGATCAACAGCCAAGCAACTACCTACTATACAGCGGCTAGCCTCGGGCAGGCCACTTGGGCCACGCTCAACCGCACCTCCGTCGACATGAGCATGGTTGCTGAGGACTCGTCATTCGCCGCTATCACCTATGATCTCGTCTCCAAGGGCATTATACCCGTGGAGCGCATCGACGAGTCCGTTGCGCGCATTCTACAGCTGAAAAAGGACTTGGGTCTGTTTGAAACTCCCTTTGCCGATTGCAGTCTCCAGGCGACTGTTGGCTCTGCTCAGGATATCGAGGCTGCTCGCGATGCTGTGCGCGAATCGGTGACGTTGCTCAAGAACGCCAACAATGCGTTGCCGCTGAGGCAGTCTGACCGAGTCCTGTTTGTCGGCCCGACACTCAACTCCACGCGCTACATGGGCGGTGGCTGGAACGTGCATTGGCAGGGTCCATCCGATGCTGAGGGCGACGCTGTGTACCAGGGCTTTGGCGATACCGTTCTCCAGGGCGTCCAGCGCATTACTGGCGTACGCCCCGACTATTTTGAGGGCGTGGATATAGATGGCGTGCCAGTAACCAGCATTAGCGCAATCATCGATGCGGCCGAGGAAGCGGACAAGATAGTCATCGGACTGGGCGAAAAGACCTACGCCGAAATCGATGGCAATATCGGCAACCTTGCCCTGCCCGACGGTCAGCTCAACCTCGTGTACACGCTGGCTAGCGAAACCAAGAAGCCCATCGTTGTGGTGCTAATCGAGGGTCGCCCACGCATTCTTGACCATGTTGTCGACGCCGCTTCAGCTATTGTCCAAGCATACTTGCCGGGCGCCTATGGCGGCTTGCCAATTGCCGAGGTTCTCTATGGGCTGGTCAACCCGTCCGGCCGCCTACCATACTCGTATCCTGCCACCGAGTCGCAGGCAAGCACGACCATTTGGCAGCCGTCGTTCTCTGCCTACAATCCGCAGTGGGCCTTTGGCTACGGCCTGGGATACTCCAATGTGACATATTCCAACGTCACGCTATCGAGCTATGTGCTATATCCTGGTGCATCCATTACAGCATCAGTTAACCTCACTAACAAGGGGCCACGCGCGCAAAAGGAGACAGTCACCCTGTTTACTAATCAGGCTTACCGGTTTGACTCGGCGCCTGATCATCTCCGCTTGCGCAGTTATGCCAAAGTCGACTTGGCGGTCGGCGAGACCAAGAGAGTCACGCTTGAGCTCAAGGCCGATGATCTGGCGTTCTGGACTGCTGACTTGAAGCGCCGCATTGAGCTCGCACCAGTCAACGTTGTCATCAACCCGTACACTCAAGATAATATCTTTGCGACGGCGCAGCTCTTAGCCGATCCCAATCGACTGCTGTAGCCCATTTACAACATTTTCGTGTAAACTAGGCTAATTAAGTAGTAAATTACTGGGCCTTCTTTGGTGGACAATGCCGTTCGTTCATATTCACCTGATGTCGCCGACCAAGTGCTGGCTGTGAGCGACCAGAGGAATAAAGATGATTGCGCTCACTTGAATCGGGCTGTCCATCTTCCGCTACATTGGCAACTGAAGTACAACGTTTCCTTATTGCGCTCCCGAGTGCCGGAGCAGGCTGAGGGCTGGCTAAAGTGCTTGTCACGCAAACACCAGTCTGTCAATTACCAACGCGGATAGGAGTCTGAGTAGGCAAACAGATATTGGCTGCCAAATCACTCCGCCGTGCTGCAACTGGGCTACTCTGCTCTAATTTGCGATCGCGGGAGAACGGGAGAACGCGTTCACTCGTGCCAAGCCCGCTTATTTGATCTCCTCGTTGAGGTACAATCAAGTCGCTACGTTGAATGGTCGGCTCACAAGGGACACTGCTCCCTGTCTCTGGTTTGACACTCAAGCCCTGCGCGCGTTTGGTGGCTTCGACTTTGCTAGACACATTGCTTATCATTGCGACCCTGTGCTTGAGATGAGAGTCGATTAGCGTTGCGCATAGCATGGCAAATATGACGCCGGCTTGTCTTGCCTGCGTTCTGTTGACCTTTGGACTGCCGAGCGCAGTGCGTAGCAGATACCAGCGGCGCATTTGCCGATCCGTAGCACTATTGTTCATTGGGGGGTTGGAAAGCGGCTCTCCCATATAAGCTTCTGCTGGCGACGGCTCTTTCGCTCTCTTGCTCTTTTTGCTATCGTTTTTGTTAGCTCTTTTGTTGGCTACTTTACTTCAGATTTTTTGTCTCTAAAAATGCAAACTCTATCGCCATTTCAGCTTCCCCTGCCTCACATCATCCAAATGGTGGTGGCCCACCTTGTTGACAGCACTCGGGCTTTGTCCAGCGGCGTGACTCCTGACTCTGAGGAGCACAAGCTGCTGATGCTGCCATTGCTGCGGGTCTGTCGAAACTTCCGAGAAGCTGCTTCTGTGGCCTTTTTACAAGACCAACATGCTGAAGATCTACGGCAACAAGTACCATCGCAAGGTCACACATTTCTACACGTCACCTCGCCTTCGCAAGTTCTTTCGCTCTGCGCATCACCTGGCCTGGGAGGTGTATATCATACTGGACAAGCCGAGTGTCCTTTACTGCGGCGCTCTGAAGGCGCTCTGGAAAGTGCCATTCGACTTCCCGCAAGCCCGCAAGCTCACCTTTGTCTTCCACAAAGTATATGACGATGGTGAGAACGATGAATACATTGAGAGTGATGCGGACGACAAAGACGACGAGGGCGGCTACTCACGACGGTGTAATCGATTTGAGTGGGAGCTTCGGGACCGGTGGCAATGGCAGCAATGTCAGCAAAGAAAAATGCCCATGGTCCAGGCCAATATCGAGTCGTTTGCGCAGGTAATCAAGATGATGGCGCCCCTGGTCCGTGAAGTCGAAGTGCTGTGTGGTATGGTTGATGATGACGAGGACATAGAGTCAAAGTTTGCTGAGAAGTTAATGGTGCGGCTCTTCCGACTTGCTCCTCGTATTGCGCACAGCCTTTATAGCATGCTTTCCTCGCCCTTGAAGCTGCGAATGGGCGGTATCTGCGACTTGACACATGTCGACATAAAAGCCGACGATATTGGGCCAGTTTTGCAGCTGGCATGGCAGAGCGCAATGACATTGCAATACCTTCGCTTTAAAGCTCACGACCGCGGCTACATTTCTGGGCTCATCAAGGACACTGGTGGCAACTATGTCGAGTATCGCCAGTTGCGCGTTCTAAAGCTGGATCATTGCACCTGGTTTGACAGTGAGAACAAACCAGTGGCACCAGGTGCAGTGCTGTTTCCTCGTCTTTGACTATTGCATGTAGCGAATGCCTCTCCGTTTGGCGACAACGTGCTCTTTAGGGGGAACGCAGCTACACTCAAGTACTTAAAATGAAGTTGGCGCGCGGGGATGTCATGATGCTCCAAAAGTACAAGGTGTTTACGCTGCACAGCCACCCGAAGCTGCAGTCGGTTGACGTTTGGTTTGAGGAGGATAAAGTGGTTGGTATATTTTCTACGCACGCAGCGCGCTTGCAGTTTCTGTTCGACATTGGGCCTGGCGCTGCAGTGCGGGTGTTTTCTCACATGTCTAGCGAGAAATGCATTCCTGCCATGCTCTCGCTGCTTGGCAATTGCCCTGGCATTCAGGTGCTATGCTTACTAGAGGCAGAATTGCAGCTCTGGGATGCTATTGTCATTGCCAATTCGCTCCCGCTACTCTCGGATATGCATGTTCAGAGGCTTGCTTACGGCCAGCTTCCCAGTGGTGTCTCTAGCGATGAGCTCCCCGCATATGTGCTCTCGCAATATGAACAAATAGGTGACCGATTCAGATGCTGTCACATCAACCATGATAGAGATGCTTTCCACAGGGAGACTACTCTCGAAGAGACGGTGATCTGCGTGCTGCTTCTGGCCCTGGTATGTCCCAATCTCAACTACTGTGCTAGCCCACGAGAAGCCAACTGGCTGGTGAA
>JANBST010000067.1:0-10695 GCA_027578455.1 Coemansia sp. RSA 2052
GCGACGCCCTGCTTGAAAGCGTGACGGCCGAGATCGCCAGAGAATCTGACAGCGGACCCGCTCTTTTTCGGCCAGAGCGGGGGAAAAAAAAAGTAAATAAATGAAAACAATGCAAGCACCGCAAAGCCGCGTGTGGGGTTGGGTTGTGTGCATAAGCAGTCTTGTCGTCGTCAATGTCCGGCTGTCCCAAGAAAAATAAACAAACATTAGCAGCGGAACTGCCCGTCTTCAGTAAGCGCCGTAAATAGACATCAGACCACTTTTTTGCCCCATCTTCTCAACTGGAAACATCCAAAATCTGGCCGAAATCGTGGCCGATTGCTCGCTTGGCTGCATCTACAAGCGCCCGGAATGTTCAAGCCACTGACTGGAGCTGCCGTTGCGACGGGAGATAGGCACGCAAAGGCGCCTCCAACCTTAATTACGGCGCCGAAGTTGCCCGAGGACATCATCCGATACCCTAACACGCAGACCGGACTACCCACATCGGCATAACGGCGTCTTCACCAGCCAACGCAAGGTAACAAAACACTCGCTTGGATAATCGCAGAGATAAAGAGAGAGAGCGAGTGAGTGGATGAGGGGAAATTGGCTTTACAGAGGCCGAGCACTGTCCACTCAGCCCGTTTATTTGTCACCCCCGCTGGATCCAGACTCTGAGGCAAATGAATCATGGCTTGGCAGACCCAATCGGAAATTCCATGTGAACAGAGCGCAGCCGCCCTGCAAATCCACAAACGCCTTTCACAGGCAGAAGCAGCCTAAAGACATTTTTTTTTGGGTCTGCGGTGTTTGCAGCCAATTCCGCAAGCACGCACACGATGACAATAATACAACGCCGTAGAAAAAAGGGGTTGGCAGCTCCTTTTTTATTCCGCGACTGACTTGGCCTAGCGAACCCTCAAGTATATCTAGCGTGGAGGCTGTCAGCGAGAGAACATTGTGTTTAGCTTCTTTGTCACTCACACTCCATCACTATTTTCTCAGCCTATCGCTTCTGTAGCTGTAGCTTCTTCCTCCGAGGGCTGGTTCTAGATCCACTTGGTCTGCTCACGCCTCACTCCTCCCTCCCCAACTTCTAGCAGTCTCTTTGCGTGCTTGCGCCATCGACACTGCTGCCTCCTTCCTATCTTTATGAGCGCGCAGCAGGTTTACTCTGACTCGTTTTTGGCGATGAACGGTTTTGGCTCTGGCTATCGCACATCGCAGCAGCAGCAGCAGGCGGACGACGACCTCACCGCTCTAAACGAGTTTCTCGCTGCGTCATCCGCCGTCGCCAGCGCACAGCAAAGTCGGCAACCAATAGTCACCGTTGACGACCAGACGATGGCCGCAATCCTGGCCTCTGCCTCGGGCGCTTACACAGACCCACATACTCTTGTCATGTCGGGACCAACCAGTCCGCTGGCACTCGCATCCATCGGCGTCACGCCCTCACAGTCAATGCAAGCTTCGCGTTTGGGCGATGTGAGCTCCGCCAACGCCACAGAGCTCAGTTGCCCCCTGTACAGCCAACCCTTGTCGAGCTTTGACACGGCCTCGCTGACTGCGATCCTTGGGAACACGGGCCATAGTCCATACTCCGCGTCCTCTAGTGGCGGCGTATTGGACGTTCCAGTTATCACAGAACAGCCGCCTTCCGACGACTTTATCACTCCGCTGCCCAGTAACTATGACCAGTTCAGCTTTGTCTTGGGCAAGCGCAAGGCAGTCGAGTTTGACGATAGTCTTGTAAACTCGGCAAGGGGTGTACCGCTAAGCAAGCGCGTCAGCATGCCCGTGTACTTTGGCGACCGATATGCCGGCGCTTTGGACAACTCCCCCATGCCAATGCCTACTGGTGTCGGCATGCAGCGCATTGCGTCCTACCACCCAGGCGGCATCTCGGCTACCAGCTTTTCGCCGGACATGCTCAACCCCTTCTCCATTTTGTCGGGCAACAACAGCGCCATTATGTCGGGCACCGTCAGTCCGTCGAATCTGCTACCAATCAGTCGCTTTGACTCGACCGTCTCTGTGGCAAGCAACTCGGGAGCTGGAGTAGGCCCGTCATTGCAGAGCGCGGCCGTCGCCTCCGCCTCCCTTTCCCGTCAGCAGCAAGAATCAAGCTCGGGTCCAGTCCCGCACCAGCAGCGCAAGGTAGCGCACAACGCCATCGAGCGCCGCTACCGCAACAACATCAACGACCGCATCTGTGACTTGCGCAACGCCGTTCCCGCGCTCCAACACGTCCGCTCCAAGAAGAAGGTCCACGGCCTTCGCGACAACAACCACATCGACTCTAGCGACGAGGACGATGATGAGGGCATGGGCGAAGGCAATGGCATTGCTGAGGATGACTCTGGAAACGCGCATGTTGACGGTGTTGCTGCAGCCACAAAACTAAACAAGGCTACGATCTTGGGCAAGTCCACCGAGTACATATATCACTTGCGTCGCAGCAACGACCAGCTGAAGCGAGAGTCTCTCTACTTGCAAGAGTTGATTCGGAATAGCTTTCCGGGTGGCGAAAACATCCTTGTCAGTGTACTGGAAAGAGCCAAGCAAGAGTCAGTCGCTGCCACTGCTTCGCTTTACCCTCCCGAGAAAGCTGCGCGGCCCTCAAAGAAAAAGTGAGCTGGAGAGTTGCAGCGCTCGCCATATCTCGTAAATACAGCCTTTGTTCATAATATATACTATTACTATCACTCACATATCCCGTCACTCGTCGAGTATCAGCACCTTTTCAGCCTCTGGCTGCATTAGCATATTGCGCTCATCCTCAGTAAGTTGCTGGGCCGAATCGCTAATGCGGAATGACAAATAGCACATCAAAACGGCGGCGACGTCTAGCAAAGCCCAGTTGACGACCAGCTGGGTCTTGAACGCGACGTTCTTGGCGTCGAGCTGCCACGACACAGCCGCGCCGATCGACTGGATGGCCTTGTAGAACCCAGCGTAGCGAGCGAGCTTTGTAGCGTCGTTGGTGATGGTGCCCAGCAGCCAGTACGCCATGTTGTTCCACAGCGCATCCTGGATACCCATGCAAGCATAGAGGATGCAGGGGCCCGCCGCACGCGCCGTATCCCTAAAGTCAATAGCGCCGCCAGGGTAGTCGGTCAGCCCTGCCGCCGATGCGCCGTGCGTGTATCTGGACTGTATCTCGAGCGTGCCAGCCCACACTCCATTGACTGCGCAGAAAGTGATGGCGACACCGATCAGTGCGCGGAGCTTGCGCGACAGCGACTGGTGATCGAGGAGCTTGGTCAAGGCGAACGAAGTGGCCATCTGCGCGCCCCAGTACCAGATGTTGTTGAAGCCCTTGGTGCGCGTAGTGAACAGCGAGCCGTTGTAGGGGCCGAACTGGTACGAGTAGTAAAAGTTGGAGCTGAACATCATCGGGATCAGAAGCAGCATCATCGGATCGGCAAACAGGCGGAGGATGGCCATGGCGTCGTCCAAGATGTTTTCGACTTTCTTGATCTCGATACTCGACCCGTCGCTGCGATTGACCTTTGATGGCGGTGCGAGGACCAGGGCGCAGAACGAGCCGCACACTTCGATAGCCAAGAACGCGGCGTAGGCGGCGTCCGACAGTGGGCCCTCGTGGTTGTAGTTGGTGAGCAAAAGCACGACGCCGCCGAGCACGCCGCCAAGATTGAAGATGACCCAGAAGATCGTGATGAACTTGCCCTTTTCGTTCTCGAGCGGATACGACATCATGATCATGCCCTGCGCGGTCCAGAACACGCCCGCGCCCAGTCCGAGCATGGCGCCAGCCCAGATCGTAAACCACGAGTTGCCCGTATGGTTGATGTAAATGTACGACGCCGAGTACAAGGCAAACATGAGGCCGCCAGTAAACATGGTAAACCGCACGCCAAACTTGTTGACGATGGCGCCGCCGAAAAGCCCAGAGAAGATGAAGCACACATATAGCGCCGTGTTGGCGTTGTTTCCCGCAGTGCGGTCGACTTGGCCGCCGCCGCCAGTGCCGTTCAGCGCGTTAAACATGCCCGGGCATCCAAAGCACACAAATCCCAGGATGATGATCTGCGTCCTGGCCGCAAAATAGGGCAAGTAGCCCGCCATCTTTAAGCGATATATAGCTATAGGAGCAATGGAAAATGTATATACGCGTAAATAAATGCTACAAGAAGTGTTTAGAGGTATGACGGGCGAAATGGGCAAGAATCGTTGTGCATATCTCAATTTCCTCCTCCGCAAATCGCTCCACATCTCCCCGCAGAGCGTGTTCAGGATATTTTTGCTGCTGCAAAATGTCTTTTCTGGGGTCTGCGCATGGATGTCCTTGACACCCCCCTCTTTTGCAACGAGGCGCCAGTTGAGCGCTACCGCGACTAATGCATGCCACTCGGCAAAAAAAAGAAAACAATGCCAGCGCCGCACATACAGGGAAGCACTTGTCATGCACGCGCAAAATACTCTGCCAATCCTGCCTGATATATACTCCTTCATTTTGTGAATGGAGTAGGAAAAAAAAGTAGTTCGACTCAGAGTCACTTTTAATCCCATGAAGAGAACGTTCTTGCAGTTTGCACGCAAGATAAACTAGTGACGTTTTGCGGTCATTGTCGAAAGGCTTTTTTTCGTGTTTGTTGATACGATACTGAGGAATGGATCTGCGAACCAGCTCAGCACGTAGTTAGTGCGAAAACAACTTGGCGTAATGCCGAGCTGTTAGCGGCTGCTAATATTTTCTGTGAAAAGTGCCAATTTTATACTTTCGCCAAAAAAAAAGTAATCAGATTTGATTTCGGGTAATTTTGCATCGACGAAGAGCATTGACAATCAAAGGGCTGAGCCCACTCTTCCCTGAAAGAGCAATCACTCGGCATCTGCCGCCACCAACTGTAATGCTCCAGCAGCTTCTTCAGCACTTGTTGGAAAATAATAATGCGAGCTTTGACAGAGCCTTAAAGTCTCGAGAGAAGGTTGCTGTGGCAACAGTGACGCAAAAGACGTCCAGATCACCTACAAAGGAGCGCCTGATACTCAGCATGAATCTAATCAACGTCTGCTTTCCTCCTAAGAATTCTTTTTGCTGAAAGCACACTTTTGCAGTCTCCCAACTAGAAAGCAGGTTTTTGGCACGGAATCGTCCACTTTCCTCTCCACTTCGCTCACTATATAATAGGGGGAGTGGGCGCCCACTTTTCCAAGCCTTTTTTCACCATCACAATTCTTTTTTTTTAGCAATTTTTTACACGCACCTTTTGGCACTTTATTCTTCAAACCTTTGAACTACGCATAATGTCGAGCTTACCTATTTACAGCACAGAAGAAATCGTGGATTATATATTGGAAATTGACGATGATGTGTCTCTGGTAATATTTTCTCTATGGGATCACACTGGCGAAATACCAATTAGTGACGAGCTGGAGGCTTTGGCTAGTAAGGTGAGCAAAGAATATAAAATGGTCTTCGCTATATACACAGGTCCAGAGAATACCTTTATTGAACAGCTGCATGATAATCGTGACTTGTTCCAATATGTGTTTTTAAGAAGCTATGACAATATTGCAGCAAGATGTATTCATGCAAGCCTTGATATACTAAATAATAAAGGCTTTGATACCTTTAAGCTCTACTTAACTGGTGGTTATCACATGTTGACCACTGAGCACATATGGTATGATGTCTGTTGGTGTCTGTCTTGCAGGTTACGTGCAATCAAAGATGATGGTGCTGTTTATTCCCCTGTGAGGAAGCAATTAGGCAATTCTAGAAATAAATACTAGTTAAAGGATTCCAGTGCAAAACAAATCAACACCAGGTCCCCCGGTCCATATGGAAATTCTCTCTTTTGCATATGTCGGCTAATCATTGCCTAACAATGATATCGTTGTCATTAATTCCCGACAGTGATGATGTATTGAAAGAGACCGTTTTTGATGATGCTTTTTTTTCGATTTGCTAGTGTCGTATTACCAGCAGATCAATTCTCTCAGCTATGCAATATTATTTGTCATTCTCCACGTCCTCAAGCTTCAGCAGAAAGTTCTTCAGCACATGCTCTGCTTTCGACGAGGCCTAGTCAAACGAGTTCATTACCCTTTACATTAGTTAAATATATCTGACTCTTCAAAGTGCAAAAAATGAAAGCAGAACTATCTTTTTCTCTCGGCGACTTTTGTACCTGTGCGATGACGTGGCCTGCGGGAAATCAGGGCAAGCATATTGGGGGAAAGAGACATCTTTTTCTTTTTTTTTTTTGTTTCTTTTCCAGGGGCACATAGTCATTGAGGTTGGGTGGAAGCGAGTGTGGCTGCGGTGCACAGCAGCCCAACGGCGGCGTCCTCAGATAAAGCCTGGCAAGGCGGCTTGAATGCAACCTACAACCTGCCCCTCGCTCTGAACAATCACGCCAACAGGAGCACCTTCCACGACAATCAGAGGAGGGAGGAGGGGAGTGAGCAAATGCTGAAGGGCAAGCTATTTCTCTTGGCAAGCACTGGAAGGCAGCAATGCGCCCTGCATTGCTGAACAACTGCTTGTGTACACCCTTATGTGCGCAAGCAATAAAAGAGCCACAGTTCTTGTGCTCTTGAACAGGCAGCTTAGAGGCAGGACAAAGCATTTTGCTGCGGACCAAAGTGAGCAGGCATGGAATGTGCTGTGGCTTGTGTGCGCTACATGATGAGGCCAGCAACCTGGGTGATAATCCTGGCTGGCCTCATCGTGCTGGGATACAGTCCTTAGTCGCTATTGGGCTTTGTTGCTTGGCTGGAATAACTGCTGTGAGCAAGTGGTTGTTTTTCCTCTCTCGCTTGCGTCATCCATTGAAAGGATGCGCTCTGAGGAAATGGGGATGTGGGTATTTTTGTTTTCTGGGTTCTTTGCAAGGGTGCGTGCTCGAAGAGGGTTTGTAATGTGGCTACCTTCCCTCTCGGTCCTCTTTGCAAGGCTTGATATTGGAGAGTTGTGGATACTTGTATCCATTATTCTCAGTTGCGATTCCCAGCTGGAGGGACTTGCTCCTTCCGCGGGCATGCTCTTGAAGAGCGGGGGATATCCTTGTCCTCTGCTCTTGGTTGCAATTCCTGGTTTGAGGGTTTGATTCCCTCAAAGGGCTTGCGCTTGAAGAAAGGGGGCAGTGATGCGCGATTCCGCTCCCTCTCTTGGTTCTGGCTTTACTCTCGTGAATCTGGCTTCCTTGGTAGGTTTGATTCCTGCTGCTGCTGGCGCTTGCAGAGGAGAGAGGGACTCGTGTTTCTCTTGTCTCTGAACTTTTTTGTAAGGAAGAGGCGCTGGGAGACTGGAGCTGCTAAATACAGCTTCATTCTTTAGCTTTGTTCATGGGGTTAAAGCCTTGATTCCTTTTTAGGCTTGCGCGTGAAGAGCGGGGAATACATGTATTCTTCACTCTTGGTTGTGATTCCTGGTCTAGATAATCTACTTCTATTCCAAAGGCTGGATCATGAAGATCGGGGGATATACGCCATGTGTCCTCCAGTCTTGGTCGTGGTGCCTAGTATGAGGGAGGCAACTCCCTCTTAGGGCATATCTTGGTGGAAGGGAGTGTACTCGCTATACTCCATTCCCGGCCTCAGGATAAGGGAGTGAGCGATAGTGCGTTATAGCTCACTCCTGAAGTGCCTGGAGAAGCAAAGATTAAGGGGACCTATCCTTCAGCTTCTGGGGATAGGTAATGGGTATTTCTAATTCTTTTTGGTAGCACCTTGTAAATACCTGGTTTGGAGGAGTTGAGTGGGTCTACCACAACCCAGCCTTGTCTCCCCTTTGAAAATCCATGGGCTAGAAAGAGTAAGATATACTACGTATCATCTAATTCTTTTTAGTAAACCTTTCGAAGTCCAATCCTCTGATATTCTGTAAACGGGCGGTACTGCTCCATTTGTTCAATATATGCTTTATAAGCTATGTGTCAACGAGAATAGAAATAGACGGACCCCTTTATTTTCCTGTGTCCCCCTTTTGGCGGCATACGCTTGGAGAGCGGAGAGACAGCCGCAGCTTACAGCATGACTCTGGTGATTGTAAACCGAGCGTAATTCTTTGGACTGATATTGAATGGGGTGCCGCAAGTCGTAGAGCAGCCTAGTTGCTGCGATCGGCTGAGGCATAACCCTAGTTCTACACTATTTTTTGCTCTAAACATTTTAATTTGCTGTTTTTTTTTGGCCTTAAACTTATAAATATTATTTCTTTCAAATTCATGCACACTCTGTATTCGCCTCGGATAGCGCTAAATTACATTTGTGAAACTGGCGAACAGCGCTGCTGATAAGCTGAAATATCACAATTGCGCGTCAGTATTATCTTCATAAATATTGCCAGTAAAGGCTGTAAGAGGCTATATCCACAAAGCTTTTATGAAAGAGAAAATCGGATATGTTGAAATGCCGCTTGCATTGGCTTTTACTGGGTATATATTTGCATCCTTACGTCTCCTTATACAAGGCTCGCACTGACATGCTTGAAAGTAGGCCCAAGCGATATCCACTTGTTTATAGTATCTTATGAGAGGCTACAGCGTCACTAGTTAATTTATTGGAGTGGATAAATAAGCAAGGGATTTTTTGCACGCTTACCAGTCCAATAATTTGGTGCAACCACACTAGAGCCACTTGAGTTTTTTTTATTCGCCAACAATTAATAAGAAGTGTATTTTTTAAAAACAATACTCTAATTTACACCATACTATTTTGTTCTTGTCTTCAAAAAAATGGAAGTAGATCAGCCCTTGGCAACAAAAAACACTGTTCCAGCGTTAAAGTCGACGATATCCAAGCAGCCATTCTACTATTTTTCTATTGAACTGCGAACGACATCCTCACTTGCACTTGATTCTCGGCAGTACCTCGGATACATACAGTTTGCGCTCAAGCAGTGGCTGGGAGACGTTGGCGCAGGAATGTCGGTCGATATTCTGGACATGAGGGTGCGTGTGGCGGATATTCGCGTGCCATTTGACAAGTACAAGCAAGTGTGGCAAGCGATGACGCTGACGCCATTCAAACTGGCAGATGGCGCTAGCGCTCATTTGCAAGTACTGCGCGGATCGGCATTCTCCATGGGCTTGGCCGCCGGCAGTCGGGAGGCGTTCCCCTAAAGAAGGTCCCCATCGACTATACAACATTTGCAAAATAAATAAAATAAAAAACCTCCTGAAAAATATTTATGTTTAAAGAAAAAAAAATGATTGCTCAAGCTGACTTTGTTTTTTTGCTCCGACTAGCGTCGACGACATATGCCGAGACATCGTCGGCTGGGCGCTTGCTCTCCCTGACCTGCGCTTGAGCCTTAAACTTGGATTTCAGGGCTTCCATGCGGTCCTTATCCTCCTTTTCGGTCTTGCTCTTCTTTGCCGATCCCGACTTTTCCTTGGGCGCAACAAAGGCCTGCTCACGCTCTGCCTGCTTCTTGACGCGATGCTCAGCCTCGTTCTTCCGCTTCCGCTCCTCCTCGCGAGCACGCTTCTCGTCGGGCTTAAGGAAATACTCGCCAGACTGCAACTGCAAATCGACCTTGCTGGGCATAGGCTCGGGCGGGAACAACTCTCTCTTCCTCTTCTTGCCGATCTTTGGCTTCTTCTGCTTGACGTTACGCTTCTTGAAGCGAGGCAAGAACCTGTCCCACGACTCGTTCGCCAGCTTAGGGTCCTTGGCCAGCTCCTTGCGGATCATGAGCTCCTTGATATGGTAGATCGGGTGCACGTTGTTCATACAGTCCTCGACTATACGCCGCACGTCCTTCAGACTGCCGTAGGGGCCCATCGCGGATACCGTCGACCCCTGGATCATGATGTAGCACTCGGTCAAAAGTTCAATGGCCTTTAGCGTGTTGCCGTTGGGGCCCAGCAGTCTCTGGCGGCGCTTAACAAACCGCTCCTTGCTGCTGACAATGTTGCCGATCTTAATAACTTCGCACGACACCTCGTCGTCCAAGATCTTTACGGCTTGCGGGAATGGCACGCTGCGAGCAAGCAGCTTGATCAGGTCGCGAGCCTTTAGGATGACATACGGATCCCACGTCTTGCGCGTTGTGCGAACGGTCATGCTCCCCTCCACCAAATCAAGCTGACAGGCGATACCGTGCTTCTCCAGCGATCTGTTCATGAGTGGCCAGATCTCCCGCAGATAGCTCTCGCGGTACTTGGGGAACAGCGTGGCAAAGCTCGACTCCTCGAGCAGCGGGCCCGGCATGTCTCCTTCGGCGAACTGTAGCGCCTTTTTAATGTCCTCTTCGGGAATCTCGGCCAAGTCCACGGCATTGACCTTTTCTTTGACCGTACCGTCTAAGATAAAAAAGTATACATTTCGCTGGTTAATTAGTAACAACGCCCTGTCGACGGTAGCTGTTTCCTCTAGAGTACTCGCGGACGTGCTTACCCTTTTGTGTGTTTTTGCCCATTTTTTCTCTCGTTAGCTTAATAGTATAAATGACATTGACTTGCTCGTCAGAGCAAAAGAAAGCCTTGGGATGGCGACAAAAAAAAATACACACGCCTATAAAAAAAAAGCATGATCAAAACATTGATCATTTTGATTGAATCAGTGACGGTTTCTCAAGGCAAGAAAAGAAAAAAAAAAGTTTGCCCTGAAAACAACTATTTTTATTTTATTTTTTGGCCCTGTTGCGAATTATTCTGCCTTTTTTTTTAACTCTTTGATTAGCCATGGTTGCCGAGCCAAAGTTCCACCACCGGGCTTCGCTGAAGCAGACGAACA
>JANBST010000068.1:0-10680 GCA_027578455.1 Coemansia sp. RSA 2052
AAGAAAGAGCGAATGTGACGCACAACTAGAATAGAAATAACGGAGCGTTGAACAAGGAACGCTCGCACTCTGGCGCACACCAGTTGTAAAAAAAAGGGTGTTGAGTGGCCGATCTCTTGTAAGAAGAAAAGAAAAAAAAAAAAAGCGCTGGTGAGCCGCCAGCTCGGCGATTGGCTCGCTCGAGTCCGCAAATGCCGATCGCGTCATCTCCAAAGCATGTATTAATTACGACAAGAGTCTATACATGTCTACGAAAACACAATGGCCTTGTTTACGTCGTTCCATATCTTTTCGCGCTCCGCGGTCCAAGTAGTGACGATCCCCTTTGTGACGTACTCCTTGAAGTCCTCCAGGTTGCCGTCGCGGAGCTTTGCTTCGTTATTATAATATGTGGGCGCCTTGTTGACCAGGAACCAAAAGGCCGCGCTAAAGCTGATGTTGTTAGTCAACACCAAGTTTATGACGCTCGTCTTCACCTTATCAGTAGCCTTCTCGGCCGTCTCAGATCCCAAGAGCTTCTTGTATTCCTCGGGGAATATAGACTCGGCGTACTCGCTTATAAACTCCCACATCATCATGCATCTTGTCCCCTGGCCAATTGTCCCTGGTGTGTGGTTGATGTTGAACTTCCATCCGCCGGACTCGAAGAGCATCCACGCAATGCTGGCAACTATTTCGCCGCGCCGAGTTACCTTGAACTTTTTGATCCCTGCGTCTATCCCAATCACCGCCTGCTTGTTGGTTGCGCACTCGCTAACTGGCGCTCCCTCGCCGCCCTTGTCGCAGTAGGTGGCGCTGGCTCCGGCGGGGAATGCCTTATTCATGTCGGGGAGCAGCACTGGTCCGCACGGGGCTGCTGCTCCATGTGCAACCGCGACCAGCGCAGCAACAGCGGCTAATAAAGTTGGCACAATCCTCATACAGAATATTCAAGACAGCAATAAATATGGATACTATAAAAAAAGTAAATTGTAGTTGAATAAAGGAGAAGGCACAATTTCTAGCGAGAGGTTTTTTGTTTTACTCATCTCTCTTGCGGCATTTCTGGTCTTTTGGAATGCGTGCTTACTTTGCCTTAAAGGCAATTGCAAAGGCAGCTTAATGCCCTTTTAGTGGAAAATTCTTCTTTCAGCAAAAAAGCAAGACCACAGGTGATATTTTTCTGCTGGCGTGTGTCAAGGTGGCACGTGCCAAGAAGACGTGGAATAGCTTAGTTTGAAACCAAACACAACACTAAAACCAATTCTAGTAAGATATTTTAAACTCTACTCGTGAGAAAGACGGGCCCAGTTACTCGCTCTTCCGCGTCTGAGCGTTCGTTGCCTTTTTGCTCGAGCCGGCAAAGAGCGTGAAGTAGGCAGCATTGAGAATCTGGCGAAGCCAAATCAAGTTGAGAGCTGTAAGCGTAATGCCCAGAATAGCAAAATACACAGCAAAGGGATAGAACGCATTGCCGGTATTGCCGCGATAGACATTGAGCGCCAATAAGCCCGAGTGGTAGGCCTCAAAGCCAACCCTGAGCGAGATAAACGCTACCACGAATAGCAGGAAATTGACTTTGTACACCAGCGAATCCGTGCGTCCGGCATACTTTAGCAAGTGCCGGAGATTCAAAAACACAGAGCTCAGTTCGGGCAGCAAATAAGGAATTGCGTAGAATTGCAGCTGCCTCGACGTCAAAATCAGCAATCCAAACACGCCCAAGCTGCCGTGAATCAAGTACATTAGCCCAAAGTTGGAGTAGTCCGACAGACAAACCGACAGATCCCAGATGTAGTATCCCAAGACAATGGCCAAGAAATACTCGAATTGCTCGTTGTAACCGCTCATCTTGTCGCCGTTCAGCGCTGGGTTGTTGAGGTACGCGAGGATAAACGCAGAGTCAAAGGCGGAGTGCAGCAGGGTTAATGTGAAGATGCACCACGACCGCTTATCCACAGCGTTCATCGGCCCGTACACTCGCGGCACCAGCAAGTTTGTTACAACGGGGATAGCCTTGAATATCGCGATGTGAGCCAGTAGCGACATGATCACAACTCTCCAGTACGAGCCGACTCCGGACAAGTGCATGGGGTCAAATACTGCGTGGATTGCCGAGTCCAGTCCGCTCAACAGCGCGTATGCGCCGCTGGCCTCTGCTACTGCGTGCGACATATCGGCAACGAGCAGTGTGCTACGCACTAAATGAAAAGAGTATTATAAGAATGGTGCAGCCCAAGCACTCGAGCAGAACGAATAGCAAAATAGGCGATAAGAAAAACGAGTGAGAACACGAACGGGGGAGAAGGAAAAGGAGATGCAGGCAGTAACGTGCATAGAGCAAAAAACGGGCAAAGCAAGAGCAACACATTGTGCAGGCAGCGTGTCCCGATTTGGCGGCGAGAGGCGCTTTTTGGCATCTGCAAGGCTGCCCAGTGCACAATCCAGCCACAATCTCCGCCACTGAGATTTTGATTTGATCGTGATTATGTTAGGCGTACTCGCTGGGGCTGTGGGTCGTGCTCCAGGCACAGCTCCCTGGAACAGTAGCCGTGAGTATGCTCACTAAAGCGAATGGATCAAAGAAGCCCAGTTGGGACACCCCCACAATGTAGACCTGCGCATATAATCGCCCATCGCCCTTTATCCCCGCCACGCGCTTTTGTTTACCAGTTGATGGTCATCACATATCAACAATTTCTTTCTTATTGCGCGAATTGTATGATGGCGCACGTATCGGCTATTCGCGATTCTGATGGCATCACTCGGCCAGCAGTGCGCAAATGCCAGCTGCGGATTTCACTTTGTTGGCCTTGCTCCTTTTTCTTTGCATGTATAAAATTTAGCATGTCTCTACATTTATGAGAATTGTTGGGATTTTAGAGCGAAACCTTGCTTTTAACATCCAGCACCTTTTTTTTGCACACTTTAAACTTTTATGGACTTGCAACAAATTGTCGACGGCGGCAGCGCCGAGAAGAACAAAGGGGCCAATAGCTACCTCTACGACTGGTCGTCTAGCGAAGACGTGGCTAACTGGTCGCTGACCTCGTTGTCGACCAACAGCTTTATCAGCAACTTGAGCATAATAACTCCGTCGCCCGAGTACGTGCCAAACGACGCCAGATCCGATGACGGCGGCGGTGGCGACACGCTAGCTGCCACCTACTTGCTCGAGTAAGTTCTAGTATAAACCAATAGCTATGCTCTGTTAACAGCTCACTTGCTAAACACTAGTTCCATTTTCTTTTCTCTGATAGTTTGTCGATTCGCTCTAGCAGCGGCCGCGGGCCTAGTTACGGGCAAAAGAGAACCAGGCATCAGCCACCAGAGTCGCCTACCGACCGCATTGTCAAAAGGTAAAGACAAATTTTAGTCTGCGTATAACATTAGCAGCACAAGTGCCAATATTTACAAGCTAACGATCTACTACCATTAATACCTCTCCCCTTTTTAGACGCAAAGCGGCTACTAGCGATCAAGAGAACCACACTGATGCGATTCTAGCTCCAGTCAAGCAATGCAGCCGGCCAGTAGCTTGTGCGCGCCGCGGAGTCGCTAAGCAAAAACTGCGGGCGGACACAAGCAGCAGCAGCAGCCGCGTCACCACTCGGTCGAGGTCCAGGACGATTGCTGCGATAGCCACACCCGAGCAGCACCGCAACCCCACCCCCAAATCGCCATGCACGCCTGAGAGGCTTCTCGAGACACTGCGCCCCAGCGGCTCGCCCACTCGTGTCTCGGGCACAAAAGTGGTCTCCGATGTCAACTTCACCGACGTTGATAGCCGTGGTTTCTGCAAGGTCGACAAGTCGCTGGTTTGTAAGGGTTTCTGGGAGGCTATTGGAAAGGTCGGCCGCATCTGTCTTCCGCGTCGCTCGGGCAAAACCTACAACCTGACGCAGCTGCTTCTGTTCTTTAGCTCGTCGCTCGAACTCGGCAAGCTCGAGAACATTCCCAATAGCGCGATTGCTGGCGATGGGTTTGGCGCCCAGGCTGTTTCTGAGATGGACGTCGCTGCGCTTTGCCGCAAGAAGCGCGAGTGCTTGTTCAAGGATTCGCTGCTGCAGACAAAGTATCCAGACTTTTTCGCCGAGCACTTTATGAAGTACCCCGTGCTTTATATTTCGCTCAGCAAGTGCAAGGGCGCGTCGTTTGGTACATTCATCCGGGCACTTTGTGACACTATTGCTACTGTCGCACAAAAGTGGATTGAGGAGGTCGAACTCTCGGGCATTAAAGTTTCTCTGCGCGCTTGTTACCCGTTTGACCAGCTTAAAAGAAAGCTGCAAGCCTACGAGAACGCAAGCGACCTTCCAGAAGTACAAATGTGCGGCTATACTGATCTAGCTCAGTCATTGTTCAAGGCGATTTCCACGTTCACCGCCAAGCAGTTTGGCCAGTATTTGCTACTTATTGACGAGTACGACATCCCGTTTATCTCGATTAATTTGGCCAGTTGGTGCGACGAGGACAAGAAAATGGCACTTGGTGTCCTAAAAACATTGTTTCAAGATATGCTCAAGGTAAGCACACACACTCTATCACCCTCCACATTCACAAGCAAATATTTAACACATCCGCGCTACTCACTATGTGTAGGACAATGACAACCTGCGCAGGGGCCTTTTGTTTGGCGTGTTTGAGATCCCGCTGACCGAGATGGGCTCTGGCGCCAACAACATCAAGGACATTCGAATGATTCCGGCCGAGGAGAGCGACATCCAGGGCAGCATTCTCACGGCGGCACATCCGCACTCGGGTTGCGGTATGGACGCATTGACGGACTCCTTCTGGTTCAACGCGCACGAGGTCGAGCAGATGCTGGACAACAGCACAAAGTGGTGCACGCGCATCGCCAAGCACAAGGCGTTTATCCTCCAGACGATTAAAAAGTGGTACAACGGCTACTATATCGGTCGGTTCCGCGGCAAGTACAACCCGTGGTCAGTCAGCTCGTTCATCGAGGCCTTGTGCAGCTTGCTGAGTCAGACGACGAGCGACGAGGAGGCCGATATCGCCTCTATTACAAAGTCGGCCGCCAGGGCGTACTGGGTGACGACGGGCACGACGGGCCTTATTGAGGCGCAGATCGACCGCCACCGCCCGCAGTTCATCCACTTGGCCAAGCGCCTGCTGCGCGACTACGAGGCGACAAAGTCAAAGACCGACGGCGGGTCGCCCGACAAAACCGCAGCCGCCGCCACTGCAGAGCCACAGCTGCCGCCACCGCCGCCCGTGCCTCTGGTAGCGACTCGGCTCAATCTCATCAACTTTGACAGCGAGCTGTTTTCCGAGCCCGGCCTGCTCACGCTCTGCCTCTACGCCGGCTACCTGACGCGCCGGCTGTCGACGTCGGTCTGCATTCCAAACCACGAGGTGTACCAGGTGTGGCTGCAGCTGTTTGCGCGCGCCGTTCTAGGCACCGAGCTGGCCGACAATAGCACCAACAACGCGCGCGGCGCACTCTTATCCGAGCTGTGGGAGAACAAGACCGACCTGCTGTGCACGCTGGCTACGTCGTCGCACGGTGTGCTGAGCAATCACAACAGCTATCTCGAGAACGACTACGCCAACCACGTCGCCAACACTATCATGGCCGTATCGCGGTTCGGCATGCTCACTCACCCAAAGCAGCGCACCGTTGAGGTCTCGCATGTGGTGCCGACGCGCGAGAACCACGCCGGTATTGGCAAGTGCGACTATACAATGCGTCTTTTTAGCTCAAAGAACCGGCCCAATCAGTTTGGCGTGGTCATCGAGTTTAAGCTCATCGCGAATAGCCGGCGTGAAGACACGGCGTACCACAGGGAGCGCGCCGAGGAGGGACTGCGCCAGATTGGTGCCAAGAACTACGACGCCTGTCTAGTCGGCTGCCTGGAGCGCATGGATGTTGGCATGGCTATCGGCAATAACGCCGTATATGCCATGTCGCGCATCTACAAGCGCAATACAGTTGATGCGCCATGGAGGCCAGTAAGTGCACTCATGAAGCACAAGTTCAACTAGAGTGCACTTCCTTTAGTATTTCATTTTGTTTACTTATCGTCAAGCTTGTCGGGTATCTAATATGCAGTTAACAAGGAGGAGAATGTTGAGCATAGTCGTACTGTTTTTTTTCTCACTTTTACTGCGAAATCAGAATGTCAACAAGAGCATTACAACCGCTCCATCAATGTTGTCATTTCTTTATTTCACTCAACTTGGTTGCAAAAAGCCTACCTCCAACGTTTTTGTTATAGAATTTTTTTTCCAGGACTTGCTTAGGGTGTACTCTCGAGGCTAACCTTTAATGTCCTCTGGTTTCCTCGCTTGCTTATTTTTCTTCTAATAATTACCCAATAGACAGCGCGCCAATGGACCATCTCCGCAGCAGCATCGAGCATCTTGTCATGACACAGCAGCTTTTACTGGCGTGTGTCGTGGCTCCCAATCGAGCAGCCCAGGCTCGCTCTAGCTCAGAAGCCGATGAGGCTGCATCCAACAGCGATGACAATGGCAACGCCGTCGAGCCGCTAACACACACGCGCCTCAACGAGATCAAGCGCAGCGTTGCAGCCAAAGCGTCGACATGGAGTGATCTCCACAGGCAGTACCCACCGCAGCAGTCGGACTTTGCACCCCTCAGCCTTACCGCCAGAAGCAATGCAGGAGACAATGTTCTGCTAGGCGCTATCGCAGCGGATGACGTCTTTAGCCAAGCGGCAACCATGGCAGCCTATGGCATCGAGCTTTTGCACGTCGCGATTGATAGTCCAAAGGTCGACAAGCGACGGATACGGCAAGTGAGCGATTTGCTTTCCTCTCTTTGCGCTACATTCGTTGCCATGCGTCAAAAGAACCAAGAACAGATAGCCAGCTCAGTCGAACGAAGGACTGAGAGCCTCAGTCATGTCAGAGACGCGAGCACAGAATCGGGACCGACTGACGCCTCTCAATGCGCGCGAGTGCATCGCGCAAATCCCGCCCAGCCTGGTGCGCAGCCGACTAACGCGCTTGAAACCACGCGCACAGCCGGTACTGATCTATGCCCAAACTATATAAGACGCCAGCCAGGAGGACGAGTCGACAGGGAGTCTCATGTAAGCGAGCGCTGGCATCCGTACAATCAAACTCGTATGTGCTTTGTGGATTCACGCGAGCGGCTTCGGCGGCAGCACAGTGAGTGCAAAGAGCAGAGCATTCGGGCTACGAGCGACACTAGCTTATCTTCGGCTACCTCGAGCATCACTGACATGGGTCCAGCTATTGCTTCAGCATCCGCTGTTGTCGATTCATCGTGCGCCGGCGACACGACGACTAGAGAAAGCTCGAACAGCGCTAGCAGCGACTTGAGTGTTGACTTTTCAGCTAGGGCGCCAAGGCGGGCTTCTAAACCTCGATTGCCAGCGGGACTGAGTCGCCAGGAAGTCATCCGAGCTGCTTTCTTACGCCAAGGCCGGCCAGAGTCGACCATTACGGCGTACTTTGGCAAAATTGCCAAAAACACCAGCAGAAATTACGACAGCCTTTGGAATAAGTGGGCCATATGGTGCGTCGAGCAGGGCTTAGATCCTTCTATGAGGGCTGAAGCGGAGTTGGAGGCACACCTTTTGGAGCGCGGTGCATCGAAGGACTGGGCAATGCATATTAAAGTAGTAGCGCGCGAGGTTTGGTCGATAACTGATCCACCACAGGAAGATACAGCGATTCCGAAGCGTCAAAAAGTCATTAGAGCCGCTTTCCTACGCCGAGGTCAATCCGAAACTAACGTTGCCAAGTACTTTGGCATGGTTAGCAAGCAGATCAACCTAAAGTACGACCTGGCTTGGGAGAGATGGATTGCTTGGTGCGCTGAACGAGGCTTGGACTCTATTAAAAGATGCGAAGCGAACCTGAGTAAATACGTCGAGGAGTGTAGTACATCAGAAAGCGGGACTTGGGCTGTAAAATCGGCAGTGAGAGCAGTTTGGGAGATAGTCGACGAGAGCCTGCCACTAACAACAGGCGTGCCTAGACGATCGAGAAACGGCGGCCATGGGGGAGATACTCTAGGATAAGGACCTTTGCTATTTGTTGAAATCCCATTGTATTAAATACCTCACATAACGTCACAAAGTAGTTTGTTGTTGATGCTTGCACACGTGGAGTCTGTTATTATCGAACCAGCATGGCATATACAAGGCATCAATGCCGATAGACGATATGGTGATGCCAGCAAAGTCGCACAAGTGCTGAAGAGGGTACTGATATTTATTAAGTAAATGGAAGGTATTAGCAAACGAAGAAATAAATGGCGAGGTAAATTAGATGCTTGCTGGCTTGGGCGCAGGAGTACCGAGATTGTACTTGCTGATGATAGACAGGATATTAGCCTCGTTGAGGTCAAACGTAGTGCCCTGAACCATAGCGACCATGACCTCCTTGCCATAGTACCCAAACAGCCTCTGGACGCGCTCGGCGGGATGCACAGGATCAAAGAAATAGTTGGTGCTCGGGTTGCTGCACAGCAAATTATCCTTGGAGTCCAAAGCCAACTGCAGCAGCGCAAGCAACTTGTCCTCGGCTTGAGCGAGGTTGAGCAAATTACCACCAACGCACGAAGTCTTTACATCCTCCAGTCCCAGAGCCGTCGTAATGGCAGGCGAGCGGACGGTGAGCTCGACGAATCCGCCGATATCAGCGATACTGAAGAAGCCCAAGTCCTTGGCATTCTTTGCTGCCCATGCTTGGGCCTTGGTACTCAGAACGCGGTTATACTGAGTCACGGTGGCATTCGATATGTCTTGCAGCTTGAGGAGCGCGGCCATGGGCGTATGCTGGATAGCGGCCAAATTAGGAACGACAATATTCTTGAACCCGATCTTGCGCAACTGCTCCAACTGACCCACCACAGTGTTTGACAGGGTCTCGACAAAGCTATCCACGGTCATGGTGTTCGTAGCGAGCTTGAACATCTGCACAAAGAAATCGTTGGCTCCCACCTCGAGCACTGCAATGTCGAGGGCGCGTGTCGTAGAGAGCGCCGAATAGAACGGATTGAGGAACTTGAAGAAGTTGATTTGGTCTTGCGTGCTCGGAATCTTGATGGGCACTGGGATTGGAATAAAGTCTGTGATCGATGACTTGCTGTTGTCAGAAGTTGCGCCGCCCGCCGCCTTGTTGTAGAGGTTGTAGCCGAGGAGCTTGGCCAAATATTCGTTCCATACGGGTCCCGAGGAGAAGCGACCTTGCCAGTAGGGCGGAGGCGGGAAGAGGCCCAGAGTCAGTTGCTTGAGCGTGCCAACATCCGATAGAGAATCGCCAAAGATGTAGAGCGTGGGCTTTGTGATTGCAGAGGGGAGCAGGGCAGCCTGGATGCCAGAGGTGGCAATAGCCACGACGACAGAGAGAGAAACAAGGAACTTCATTGTTGGAAGAAGCTAGAATAAAGCAAAGGAAAGGGGGTTTTTGTTGTGTGAGGAACTTGAGAATGGCCTCGAGTGCTTGGACGTTCCTTTTTCTTTTTATGTGTGCTGTGCGATAGCGAGAGAGAAAAAAGGCACATTTAGTTAGATGGAGTTGGTACTTGCTATAGTAACGGCGGCGGTCACATATTCCGTAGTTTTATTGTATTTTATTTATTTGTATGTTGATCCCGCTATAAAATCTTAAGAGTAATAATGTGGAACTGGTACGTGTCGGTGCATGGCTTTCACGAGATGGAGCATTTTCTTTTATTCGTTTGGCAGTATACTAAGGACATAAAGCTAATAATAAGCTAGACGCGGGAGTTGTACAGAACGGAAAAGAGCGGATGGTCCACTTTTTTTTGTCACACGTGGGTTCCGCGCTTGGTCTTTGCACAGAAATTTCTATTGGGACCGCCACTACCTGTTCCTGCTTTTTTTGTGCTACTTCTTTTTCCGGTAGAGGATTTGCCTAGGGTTTCTCGTGACCAAATACATTTTTTATGTTGCTCTTATTGCGCATGCACGGACATGTGCGGCGCCACGACCTCGGTGTCCCGACGTTGATCGAGTGTAATGTGGATCAAGGCATCAGCTGATATCACGAGTTCAAATTCCACCTTTCTTTCTCTGCATTTTCATTCACTGTTTATTTATTTATTTTTTCTTTTCTTTTCTTATGATGGCACAAGTGTCTGCTGAGCAAGTGGTGGCCAGGCTGAAGCAAAATGGCACGTTCGACACGATGCGACAGGAAATGCTCGCGTCCTTCCTCGCCAGCGCGCGCAGCACTGAATTCGACGACAAAGTACGAGAAATCCTGGAGCGGGAGTACGCCGACGTCAGCACGATGCGCGGACCCGAGCTCACGCGGATCCTGGAGCGGCGCCTGGTGAGCAGCCTCGAACGGCAGGGCGTGCTGGCGCATTTGGAGAGAGATGCGCGGAACTTCTGGCTCTCCGGCGAGCGCAGCGCGGCCACCAAGCAAAAGATCACATTGGCGATTGGCGACGCGCAAGCGAGCGGCGCGGCGGCAGACCTTGCGTCGCTGGTGGACGTTGATCCGCCGCGGATTGCGGGATCAGGCACGCGCACGCACAACTACTACCGGCGCGGCGACGCGGTGGTGGCGTTCATTGCGCTGGGGTCCGCGCTGTGCTCGCAGCAGGCGCAGTACGTGTGCGTGGCGGCGGAGGTGGCGGCGTGCGACGCGCGGCGCAACATGTACACGGTGCGCGATCCGGATGCGGATGCGGATGCGGATGCGGGCGCA
>JANBST010000069.1:0-10631 GCA_027578455.1 Coemansia sp. RSA 2052
CCTGCTGCCGGAGTGGTTGGCTATGCCGTGACTTGCTACAGCCCCGATAGCAAGACGCCAGTGATCGGGTTTGACATGGGTGGCACGAGCACCGATGTCAGCCGCTTTGATGGGCGCTTTGATCACGTATTCGAGGCCACGACAGCAGGAGTCGCGATCCAAGCGCCGCAGCTCAACATCAGCACAGTGGCAGCGGGTGGCGGGTCACGGCTGCTCTTCCAAAACGGACTGATGATGGTTGGACCAGAGAGCGCAGGCGCGCACCCCGGTCCGGCGTGCTATCGCAAGGGCGGCCCTCTGGCTGTCACTGACGCGAACCTGCTTCTCGGCCGCCTGCAGGCAAAGCACTTTCCTTGGATCTTTGGCCCAAGCGAAGACCAGCCGCTGGATACTGACGCTGCGCGCTCCCTGTTCCTTGAGCTGGCTCAGAGCATCAATTCCAAGGTGAACGCTGAACGTGACCTGCTGGGCCAAAGCTTTGAAGAAAAATCCGCCGAAGACATCGCCTTGGGCTTCCTCGAGGTAGCCAACGAAACCATGTGCCGGCCCATCCGTGCGTTGACCGAGGCCAAGGGCTACGACGTACAGGAGCATGATTTGGCTTGTTTTGGTGGGGCTGGAGGCCAACACGCCTGCGCGGTGGCAGCCAATTTGGGTATCCGCCGCGTTTTTGTCCACCGCCTGGCCTCTGTGCTGTCTGCATATGGACTGGGGCTAGCTGAGGTTGTCCACGAGGAGCAAGCGCCCGCGGCAGATGTGTGGTCAGCTAGCACGCGGATGGCCCTTCTTTCTCGCCTAGATGAGCTTGCCAAGGCCTGCAACACCAAGCTTTGTAGCCAAGGCTTCACTAGCGCGCAGATCAAGTACCACCGCTTCTTGAATATGCGCTATGACGGCACCGATACCTCGATAATGGTGCCCGAGACGATGAGCACAGAGTTTGGCGTGGCGTTTGAGGCCATGCATCAACAGGAGTTTGGCTTTGTGCTCCATGGGCGCGATGTTGTTGTTGACGACCTGCGAGTGCGCGCAATGGGCGCTCTGACTGAGGTCACGTATGGCGAGGTTCACGATGAACTGCGACGGCTGCGCTTGGATCCTGTAGCGCGCTCAGCCAGCCATCCCGCATTTGTTGAGAGCGTATCGGTGTACTTTAGAGGCGGATTTCGCGATACTGCCATATTTAAGCTTGACTTGCTTTCTCCCGGGGACGTCGTTGCAGGACCAGCAATTGTGCTTGATCGTAACAGCACAGTTCTCGTCGAGCCTGCATGGGCAGCGACCGTCACATCAACCCAGCTGGTGCTGGAGCGCACCTCAACTACGCCGGGAGCCGACTCTGCGCACCAAGGTCGCCAGCGCATGTCGACCGACTTGGACCCCATCCAGCTATCAGTGTTCTCTCATCGATTCATGGCCATTGCCGAGCAGATGGGCCGCACGCTTGAAAAGACAAGCACCAGCACCAATATAAAGGAGCGGCTTGACTTCTCTTGCGCCTTGTTTGATCCAGCTGGGAACTTGGTAGCCAACGCCCCGCACATTCCTGTTCACTTGGGCTCCATGTCGCACGCGGTCCAATTCCAGCTCGATCGCTTTGCCGGCGATTTGGTCGAGGGCGATGTGCTCCTAGCGAACCATCCACAAGCGGGCGGATCTCACTTGCCGGATATCACTGTCATAACGCCCGTGTTTAGGAATGGCGTTGTGATATTCTTTGTGGCATCTCGTGGCCACCACTCTGACATTGGCGGCATCTCGCCCGGAAGTATGCCGTCGACATCCAAGGAGCTGTTTCAAGAGGGCGCGAGCAGCATGGGGATGAAGATCGTCAGGCAGGGCGTGTTTCAAGAGGCAGATGCCAGGCGCTTTCTTCTCGACGAGCCAGCCAGGTATCCAGAGTGCACTGGCACACGCAACTACCGAGATGTTCTCTCTGATCTCAAAGCACAGATCGCCGCCAACCACAGAGGCATCGCGCTAGTTCTCGCGCTGTGCCAAGAGTGTGGCCTGGATGTTGTCCAGGCATACATGGCACACATACAGCGCACTGCCGAAGTTGCTGTGCGCTCGCTGCTTGCAAACACGCGAAAGCTTCAAGGCGCCGATGGTGGCCAGCTGTGCGGAAGCGACTCGATGGACGACGGCAGCAAGATAGCCCTCTCGGTTACCATTGACGAAGACGGAGGTGCTGTGTTTGACTTTAATGGGACATCGCCCGAGGTGTATGGAAATACCAACGCACCGCCCTCAGTCACATACAGCGCAATCATATACTGCCTGCGCTGCATGGTTCAGAGCGAGCTGCCCCTTAACCAAGGCTGCCTAGCGCCCGTTCGGGTGGTAATACCAGAGCACTCGCTACTGTCTCCCTCGCCAACTGCCGCAGTTGTTGGCGGCAACGTGCTTACCTCGCAGCGCTTGTGCGATGTTATTCTGTCGGCGTTTGGCGCGGCAGCAGCATCTCAAGGCTGCATGAACAACCTCACCTTTGGCATTCCGGCTACCGAAGCAAACGGCTCGCGGCAGGAGGGCTGGGGCTACTACGAAACCATTGCTGGTGGCCACGGAGCCGGACCTACATGGGACGGACAAAGCGGCGTCCACACACACATGACCAATACTCGCATCACTGACCCCGAGATACTCGAGCGCAGGTACCCGGTTATATTGCACCAGTTCTCGCTCCGCGAAAACACGGGCGGCAAGGGACGCCATACGGGTGGCAACGGATGCGTGCGTGACATTGAATTCCTCAAAGCTATGAGCGTGTCGCTGCTAACTGAAAGGCGCGTGTTCTCGCCTCCTGGCCTAGCTGGCGGCGAGCACGGGGCATGTGGAGTCAACCAGTGGAAGCGCCGGCTGCCTGGCACTGGTGACGGCTTCCAAGTGCTCAACCTTGGATCTAAGAACACGATCTTTGTGCAGCCTGGAGACCACATCGTCGTTATGACGCCTGGCGGTGGTGGCTACGGCAGATTGTAGCTATACTGCTGATATTCATGCCCGGTTGACTATAAATGGTTTGTTGAGGGTTGTAGTAAAATAAATGCCTACGCGTGGTTTGATATTAGAAGGCGACACTCTGCCCTAGCGGGGAGGCCGAATGCGACTTCCAGTTGCTGGCGGTGGAACTGCGCCTCCACGGCCGCGCCCGCGCCCGCCTCGCGCACTAGTAGCTGTTCTAGGTCTGGCACCTGCGACGATGCCGCTTGGAGGCTGGCCGGAAGGCAGCGGCGGGCGGCGGCCATGCGCAAGACCGGGGCGAGTAGTCGGCTGTCGCGCTGAGGCGTCATTTGCAGCAGCTGCCGCAGCGGCGGCAGCAAGCTCTGCCCTTTTCCGTTCGCGCTCCTTTGCCTCTGCTCTCTCGCGGTCCTTTTTTTGTTCAGCGTCGCGGATCTTGCGCTCGGCCTCCTCTTGCCGCTGCAAGTCTTGTTGGATGAGGTCGCCAAGCTTTGCCGAGTCCATGCCTCCTCCCTGCCACTCCTCGCTTGACAAAAACGCCTGGTTGTGCGCCGTCTGCGACAGTATGCGCACCCAAATGTCCAGCAGCTGCGTGGTTTGGCTCACATTGCTGTTGAAGTACTTCATTTGGTGCTGCACGTTCTCGATGCCCTGGTTCATTTTCCCTAAAGCTCGCCGCACTCGCCGGAGCTCCTCTAGCTCAATGTCAATGTCGCCCTCGGCCTTGCTCTCCTGCATGTCTTGTCCGCTTCGATTGCTCGACTCGATTCCAGCTGGAACGTCGCCAAGCCGCCCGTGCGCACTGCTGCTGCTGTCATTCATGTCTATTTTCTCTCTTCTCCGGAGCTATCGCATACACGCTGGAAAGCCAACCGAGGAATTAGCAAGCCAGAAAAAAGAAAAAGTTAAAGTTAAATAAAGGTAAATAAAGCAAAATAAAGCAAAAGAGTCTAATTCATTCAGTCGGCCATCATCTGATCGCCATCATCTTTGGTGTCCACTTGAAAGACAAAGTCGCTATCGACGCCGCCAATGTGCGAGATGCTAACCAGGCTATGGGGCTTTAGCGTGCCACGGATAATCTCCTTGGACAGCGCCGTGACGAGGTGCTTTTCTAGGAAGCGCTTGATCGGGCGAGCTCCATAGAGCGGGTCGTAGCTCTCCTTCAAGACATGGTCGATTGCTGCGTCATCCATGACAAGGGTGATGGAGCGATCCTCTAAGCGGCTGGCAATCTGCGCGAGCTGCAAGTGAACGACATTCTTCAGGTTCTCGTAGCCAAGGCTGTTGAAGACAACAATTTCATCCAGCCGGTTCAGCAGCTCCGGACGCAGCGTGTGCCTGAGATCGCTCATAACGGAATTGCGCACGCTCTCTGGCAGCTCGCCAGCGCTCTTGTAGTCGATGGTGCTCTCCGACGTGTAGCGAAGAATCTTGTCCTGGCCAATGTTGGAGGTTAGAATAATGACGCACTGGGTAAAGTCGACCACGCGGCCTTGGCCATCCGTCAGGCGGCCGTCGTCGAGCATTTGCAGCAAGATGTTGAGTACGTTAGGGTGCGCCTTTTCGATCTCGTCAAACAAGATAACAGCGTACGGGCGCTTACGCACAATCTCCGTCAGCTGCCCTCCCTCGTCGTAGCCAACGTACCCAGGCGCGGCACCGATGATGCGCGAGACCGAGTGCTGCTCCATGTACTCGGACATGTCGAGGCGAACCATGTAGCGCTCATTGTCGAAAAGCTCGCGCGCCAACGCCTTTGCCAGCTCGGTCTTGCCAGTGCCGGTGGGGCCCAGAAAGAGGAACGACCCAGTTGGCTGATTCCTGCGCGACATGCCGGCTCGGGAGCGCAATATAGCGTCGGCCACGGCCTCAATTGCTTGATCTTGGCCAACGACCGACTGCTTGAGTCGGTCGCCCAGCGACATTAGCCGATCCACCTCTGACTGAGTCAGCCGCTGGACAGGGATGCCAGTCCACCTTGCAATGACTTCGGCAACTTGGTCTGGCCCGACAACGGCGCTCAGCATTTCCTGGTTCACCTCGCCGCTTGCGACCAGCTCCTCGTGCTTGGTCTGCTTGGCCTTTAGCTCGCTGATCTTGCTCCGTAGCTCGGGAATGGCGTAGTATTCGAGGTCAGCTGTCTTTTCGAGATCCTGGCGACGAAGCGCTTCGTCGGCCTTTTGGCGCAAGACATCCAGCTTTTGGTTGGCGTCGCGGATCTGGTCAAGCAAGCCCTTCTCTTGCTCGTAACGCAGCTTTAGCGGCTGCAACTCCTCGTTGAGGTGCGATATCTCTTGACCAACCATCTCTAGGCGCCGCTTGGAGACGTCGTCCTTTTCCTTTTGCAGTGCCGTGCGCTCAATCTCGAGCTGCAAGATCCGGCGCTCGAGATGGTCAATCTGTTCGGGCTGCGAGTCTAGCTGCACGCGTGTCCAGGCCATAGCCTCGTCAATGACATCCAGGGCCTTGTCTGGCAGCCGCCGGTTGGTCACATAGCGGTCGGAGAGCTGGGCAGCCAGCACTAGCGCCGAGTCCAGGATCTTGACGCCGTGGTGGTTCTCGTAGCGCTCCTTGAGGCCGCGCAAAATCGAAACGGTGTCTTGTACCGAGGGTTCGCTGACGTTGATCTTTTGGAAGCGGCGCTCAAATGCGGCGTCCTTTTCGACGTACTTTTGATACTCGTCGTCCGTCGTAGCACCAATGACGCGAATCTCACCACGCGCCAGCATGGGCTTGAGCAGGTTTGCTGCATCCATGGCGCCGTCGGACTTGCCAGCGCTCAAGACGAGGTGGATCTCGTCGATAAACAGAATGGCACCGCCCTCGCACTCTGTGATTTCCTTGAGTACGTCCTTCAGGCGCTCCTCAAAGTCGCCCCGGTACTTGGTGCCAGCGACAAGGGCGCCCATGTCAAGCGAGAACAAGTGTGTGCGCAGCGTCTCAGGGACGTCGTTTGCGACGATGCGCTGGGCCAGGCCCTCGACAATGGCCGTCTTGCCCGTTCCTGGCGGTCCGGCTAGGATAGGGTTGCACTTGTTGCGGCGGCAAAGCACGCGGATCACTTGGCGGATCTCCTCGTCGCGCCCGATAATTGGATCGATCTTGCCGCTCTCAACCAGCTCAATCATGTTCATTGCGTACTTGTTTAGTGCGTCAAAGCTCTCCTCGGCGCTTCCAGAGGTCACCCTCTTTGACCCGCGCACGGCCTTGATAGTCTCGCGGAACTTGTTTGTGTCAATCCCAGCAGCACGCAGGGTCTCGGCAATTGAGCTTTCGTAGGACATGGCCATCAGGAATGTGTCGACAGCGATCAAGGAGTCGCCCATCGCCTGCATCTCCTTCTTGGCCTGAGTGATGATCTCAAACATGCCGCGACTCATGCTAGGCTGAGGTGGGGCGGGGCTCTGGGAGGGCAGCTTGACAACTGCGCGCTGGATGGAGCGCTCCAGCTCAACTGGCTGTACGCCCATCTTGTCGGCGATCCGCTTGAGGTAGCCGTCGTCTTGCTGCCAGAGGGCCAGCAGCATGTGCGCCGGGCAGATCTCTGCGCTGCTGTTCTCGATTGCAGTCTCCAGGGCCGACTTTATGCCCGTGAGCATCTTCTCGGTGTACGCTTCGGGGCTGAACGACATGGACATGGTAGCTCAGTATGTCAGTAGTGATCGAGTTGGTTAGTAAAAACGCAAATGATATATAATATTTTGCAAGCAAAGCGAAGAGTGGATAAATGAAAGAAGTGGTGGCGCTGGCGTTGGTGCCGGAGTATTTATCGTCAAAGCCACGCAAATAATACGATCCAGCAGGTTCTGGAAGCGTCCGTCTGCTGATGACGTCTCGCACAGCGCTTTAATGCACTGACGTTGTCACGTGATACACATGCTATTTTGTTCAAGCTTGGCGAAAAGCGCTAGTGACAATCTTTCCTCATCTGCTTTTCACTTGTTCTAATTACTATTTTTTTTTGCTACAAGGTCGCCACAGTCTCTAATTCTAATTCTGCTACTGATATACGACCAGCCCTGTGTCGATTACATCCGCAATGAACTCGGGGAATGGCTTTGCGGACTTTGCCAAAAAGTTTAACGATTTTGGCAACCAGCTAGGCAACAACATCAAGCGAGTATTTAATGAAGGGCCTGGGACACCGCGCACCGTGTCTTCGTCAGACGACGTCCTGGGCCTTGCAGCAGAGTCATTTCGCGAGGCTACAATCGAAGGCAACGACGGTGGCGAGCTAGCCACGTACGTCAACGAAAAGCTGGTATACGAGGCCGGCGTGGACCACGACAGCCGACCAATGCTGGTGTTCGCGGCATGTAGGCTGCTCAATCCAGACGTGGTTGACTACGACAGACTGTTGAACTTGATCTTGTTTCGACTGGAGGACTTTGTCGAGAGCGACTATACCGTAGTCCTCTTTGCGGCCAACGCGCGCTACAAGCCCACCGTCAAGTGGATGTACACGGCGTATCGGCGCCTGGGGCGCAAGTACAAGAAGAACCTCAAGGCGCTCTATATCGTGCACCCGTCAAAGTGGGTGCAGATCCTGATGACAGCAATGAACGCCGTGCTCAGTCCAAAGTTTGCGCGCAAGGTCCAGTGGATAGACACGCTCTCGGAGCTGGCGCATTTTGTGCCTCTTGACCAAATCAACATCCCGCCAGAGGTGTACCAGTTCAACGCGACCAAGGAGATCGAAATCACGATCCCCTCACACGCTGGGCCGTCAAGCCGCTTCTTTGGTGTGCCGCTTGAGCAGCTCATGGGCATGCACGGCGAACTGGGCCTGCCACCGCCCGTGTCTGACGCGGTGGACTATCTTTACACGCATGCGCTAGGCGTCCAGGACTTGTTCCGCCGCTCGCCACCGTCGACAACGCTGCAAAAGGTGCGCAGTCAGTACGAGGCCAAGGGCCACGCCTCGGTCACCTACGCTGTGTGGGGTGAGCACGTAGCAGCAGCCATTCTAAAGACGTGGTGTCGCGAGCTGCCACAGCCAATTGTCCCCGCGCACTACTACGAGCTTATACGCCAGACGCCCGACCCAGCGCTGCAGCCCGAGCAGAGCGCCGCGTACGTGCGCGATGTTGTTCTGCCGGCGCTATCGGATCCACCTTGCGTGGCACTGCTGCTGGCAGCGCTCTTTGGACTGCTGCGCGCGGTCTCTGATCACTCTAGCACCAACAACATGACCTCAGCAAGGCTTGCCGCTGCATGGGCGCCAAATTTTGTGCGCTCGTCGCAGCCAGACGTCGACATCTCCATGTGCTCAGTGACTCGGTTTTCGCAAGCGCCAGCATCAAGCCACGGCGGACATGCCAGCGCCGGCGCCGGCGCCGACGATGATGACGACAGCAATGTCAGCGAGGACGAAGACGTGCTTGATCTGGCGGAGCCAGATAATGAGAATCGGCCCAACATAGTGACATTGGCCAAGCTGATGATCGACCAGTACCAGACCATATTTAAGCCCACGCTAGAGGCAGCTGAGGCCATGGCGCGGCAGCAGGCGCGCAAGGCCTCTGCCCCGCCGCCGCTCAAGCCGCCGCGCCGAAGCCAGCCTACTCAGGTGGACGTTGCTCAGGCAGCTGGATTGGTGCAAGCAAGCGACGAGGACATTGCCGCCTTGGTTGCAGAGATGGATAGCACCAACCTGGCTGCGGAGGTGGCAAAAAACTCCGACTTGGCCACCGCTGCTAGCCTGGCAAAGCCTGTAACGGCCGACGATATCACAAGGCGCCTCCAGGCCGAGCAGGATGCGGCGATCCGAAGCGCAGAGGAGTGGGATGTGCTGCCCACCGTTGATGGCGAAGACCGTGCCGCGGATGAAGAGATTGTTATTGCTAGCAACTTTGTTTAAGCGATGTTCTTTTCGCTTTGTTTTGCAGTAGCCTGCGAGCTGCCAATGAACCACTTCAGTATTTGGTACGCCAGAGTGCGCCAGTGGGTCCGGGCGCACATAAGCGGGCATGCTCGCGTCGGCCGGCTGCTACTGCGAAATGGAAACGAGGGAGAGCGCCGCTGCTGCCGGGGAGGGACCAGGCCCGGGCTGGGCTTGAACCGGATCTCAGACCACATGCGGCTGATGGGCGTGCCGCACGATGGTTGAGGGAAATCCACATGAAACGCGCAAGAGTAATGGCGAAGGCGATCATCCTGCGGTCTGCCTGTTCCTGTTTTATTTTATTTTGTTTTATTTTTTTGTGTCCACAGGCCACCCGAGCTGCAACGGTCCACGAGACCGCGCATCTTCTTTCTCCACGCCAACATTTCTTACTATTTTTTAAAAGTTATAATAATCTATCCCATTGCTCTACTATTCTATTTTTTTGATAGCTTGCTTGCACTTTGCGTGTGCAGCTCGACTTTTCGCCAGTGCCGCCTCATCCGGGCTTCTATTTACACAAGGCTCCTGCACCTTGCTAGCGCCAGCAACGTCCTCCTGCAGCCGCAGACTAAAGGTACGCACGCATAGTGCAAACGTGGAATGAAACACGGCCAACAAGGCGCCAACAGCCACAATGAGCTGGGCGCTGGTGGCGACGTCAATGCCAGCAAGAGAGAACGTCACAATGAATGCCTCCCCACTCTCGCCGGCAATAGCCGGCAACACGCCCGGCCTGGCATCGTATAGTCCTCAGCATTTAGAAGCGTGCTAGTTAACAGCTGGCGTGCCACCCTCCCCTTCCGCCACTTCGGGATTCTTTTTGCTCCAGCTACTCTTTGTCGCCTCTCTAACGCTAATATCCTTTACCCGCATATACTATCTGCCATTGCATCGCTTAGAACAGTTGGCGCTGCCTCAACAACGCTCAGCTCAGCACGCCTAGCTAGCCCTTATTCCGGACACGGCGCGATGGACTCCAAGAGCAGTCGTATGGCCCCGACATCGATGCCCTCATCGCTTGACTATGCCAGCGACGGTCAGTACGATACCTGCACAGAGAGGCCGCCAACATCGCGCAAAGCCTCTAAGCAACTCCAACACAGCCCCGCCACCCGCTCCAACGGACTGCTAGGCAAGATGTTCCGCAAGGGGCCTCCCAAACACCCAAAGCTCAACCCTGTTGGCATATCGTCAAAGGACTTTTTCTCCGACCAGCCGCCACCCCTACCACTAAGCGAGCACGGCTTGTCGACAAAGGGAAGCAAGCTGGCTAGAAAACTGTCGTCGCTGTCGTCGTCATCTCACCTGCCCGCCGCCACGCCGAGCTTGGCTGTATCGCCCCAGTCTCTGACACCCAAATCCACGAATACTCCGGCCTTCTCAAGCTCCGCCGCAGTCTCGAGCCTCGGCTGCTTGTCCGACAGCGACACAATGGATGACTTGACACACTCTGCCTCGGCAACATCCGCCATGCCACACGCTCCCACCGGCTCTCGCTGCCTAACCCAGCAACAGCGGCTCGATCGGTCTCTGCCTCAGATCGGCCGCTCGGCTGGCTACGAGGTGCGCTGCAACAGCTTTGGCACCGCCGAATTGCCTCAGCGCCGGCGTCCATCCAGGCTCAAACTGGACGCCGTACATGTTTCTGAAAGAGCGGCGACCTCCATGGATACCCAGCTTCCTCGCTCGCACGACTCTGCAGTCTCAGCGCACTTTCCTCCAACCTTGCCGCACCAGCCGCACACTGGCGACGATAGCAGCCCCCGAGACCCGGCAG
>JANBST010000072.1:0-10300 GCA_027578455.1 Coemansia sp. RSA 2052
CCAATGCTGCCAACCTTGGACAAGGTCGAGAATAGGTAGCTCGACAGCGACGCCATATGCAAAAAGAAAAGAAAGAAAAAAAAAAACAATAATTTATGAAGATTCAGCAAGCAGCAGAGGAGGAAATTGTGTTTTTTTTTTTTTGGCTGTGCCACGTCATGGATATCAACTGTGGCAAACAATCTGTGGGCTTTTACTTATGCATTGAGAAAGTACTGACAGAGGCTAAACGAGCTTTCTAGAAGCCGGCGGCGATTGGGATGGTGCGCGTGGCCTTGGGCGCAGCAGTAGCGGCCATGTCGAAGCACAGAATCCCGACCAGCGTGCCTACTCCGAATCCGACGATTGCATAGCCCGTGTACTTTGCCCACGTCTGCGTCGAGCAGCTGTTGCTGCCATTGCCGATAGCGCCATCCCTCGCCTTTTCGGGGCTGTCGGCGTGGTGGTTCATACTATTGTGGCCGACGTATCCGCTATTGCCTTGTGCATATTTTGTTTTTTTCGCAGGTTGGCAATAAACACACACGAGAGCAGCATCAAATTATTAAGCACAACATACACACACATACACACAGATGGATGAACAAGTAAAGCGGGAGTTCTCACAGACACAGCGCGGCATAAGTGCAAGCGTTCAAACAGACAAGGGGTCAGCTTGTTCAGGAAATATACATACCTGGTCGAGTACCTGGGCGAGTGGAGCGACTTTAGCGGACACAAGATCGCTTGCTGTAGTGCTGCCTCCGCCTGAGCCCTGCTCACACTGGGACTGTAGATCCTGTCGCCGTGGCTCTTGTCGGCGTTATCCTCAGTCACTAGCACGGGCGACACGGTGCGAATCGACGCAAATGGCGAATAGGTAGCGCGCGACATCGCCCCTGAAATGGGCTCCGAGTAGAGCTGATGCTGCGAGCTTCCCAGCAATGGATGGTGGTGGCTTTGGAAGCGCGCAGTCGGTTGAGCTGGCGCAGAAGCAGTCGACGGCAGCAGCTCGTTAGCGCGCACAGCACTGGGCTGCACAGCAGCAGGAGAGGCGGCAGTAGTCATGTCCGGCACAACCTGTGACTGTTGCTGCTCTTGCTGCCGCTGCTTAAACTCCTCGTACGTGGGGAACTGCGTTGTGGCTGGCGGGCGGTGAGGTGCAGCATTGGCCGACTGGTGGTGCCGAGTGTGGCTGTAGTGATGTGGCGGCGTGGTGACAGACGTAAGAGCAACGTCTGAGAAATGGTCGAAATCAGCAGTAAGCTGGCGCCGCGGTGCTGAGGGCGGGTAGCTCGGCTCGCTGACCTTTGAGAGCCTACTGGGAGATCTTGAGGCTCTGTAGGCGCCCTGGTGCTGAAGCGAGCCATAGCGGCGCCGTGAGCTGTCAATGCTTCCTCTGCCCCCACCGGGCTGCGCCGACGAGGATGATGAGGTTGTCGAGCCGCCCGACGAAAGCAAGCTTACTACGCTCTCGCGCAACAAGTGCACTGCCTGCTCGGCATCCATACTGACGCCCTGCTCTTCGACTACAGTAGACCAATGCCTTGCAGGCGGCAGCGGCGCATAGTAGGGGGGCTCGCCAGGCAGGCTTGGATCGTTGCTCCGTGCTTCGAGGGGAATCTGGAACTCAGTAGCACTCTCGTCCGCAGCGGGACGTAGGTTGCTACGCAATGGCTGCCTAGCCATAGGAGACCGTTCTCTCCCAGCGTCGATGGTGTTTGTGTTCGATGGAATGCCAATTGCCGAGTCGATATAATCGTCTTCGTTGTCGCTGGATGTCAGGGATATGACGCCGCTGCTATCGTTCCTAACTGCCACCCATTGGTCTACATGTCCACAAAAAAATGCATTGACGGCAACGTGTCAGTTGATGTATAGTGTGAAGATGTGCCAGCGATATTCTACAATAGCTGTCGTGGGTTGTGGCTGTGGCTGTGGCTATGGTGTGAGCACGGCGATGGCAAAAGGAGGAGGCGTCCCCCATCACCGCCTGCCAAGTCACCGGTGTTCAGGCAGCATAAATGGAATGGCAAGAAAAGTGGGGACGGTGGCTAGTCAAAGCACACAAGAAGGCTCCTGGTAAATAGCGCCAAGCAAGAAAGCTCCGTGTGTAGAAGGGCATTTGCGTTTTGTCAGCTGGATAGACAGAAGGTGATCCGCAACATGTGCCCTCCGCTCCCTCACCCTCTTGCTCCAAAAAGAAAGAAAGAAAGAAAGAAAGCCTGGATTTTCGTACGGGCAAGGTGGGTAATTGTGCCCTCGTATTCCTCAAGGAGGAGGTCAAGGGAGAAAACTTACCAGTGGGAGTCAGGTGGCCACTCACATAGGCAGACCCTGTCACTGAATCTGTCAGAGGAGTTGGGGCCAATGCCGAGTGGGCATCCTTGCTCTGCAAGCCATGAAGCGAGTCCAGGTCGGACAGTACGCCTCCGCCAGCCGAGCCGTGCTGCTGTTGCTGTTGCTGTTGCTGTAAGCGGAGCTGCTCCCGGGCAGCTGCACGCGAGTGGACATTCAGCAATGGCTGCTGCTGCGGTCCGCCTGGACGAGCACCGCGGCGAAGAGGCTGTTGCTGGCGACCAGCCGATGAGTGTTGCTGCGGAGGAAGTGGAGGCAGCTCCGAGTTGTCGGTGGGCAGCCGAGACATGTGTACAAGGTTACAGGTAAAGCGACAGACAACTTGCCAAGTGATGCTTGCTCTTTTGTAGTAATAAAGCTGAGGAGAAAATTGAAAAGAAGGAGAAAAGTGAAGTGGAGAAGAGGGCTTGTATGCCTTGCTTGCATGACGCTCATCGCTCCCCCGCCGTGTTTGCGTCATCAGGGCTAAAAGCGTGCGCTAGTCAGCTGACGAGCGATGGCGCCAATGCTATGCTTTGCTGAGCTTAGCTCTCGCTCGCAAAGCAGGCAAGGGCCGTTTTTTCGCTGCTGTGGAGGATAGCCGCTCGGCCGCTCGCGAGAAGAAAGCCGGAAATATTACAAGGTGTTTAGAAAAAGGTGAGATACGAAATGGACATGGTCAACATGTGTGTGCGCTAGCAAATTGTTGGCAAGCTCTACCAACGTACTTGCAGTATGAGGTTGCCTCGTGGCAGGGGGTGTATGTGTGCTTTTACAGGATTGGCAAAAAGTTGCCAATGATGGCCATTGGGATGCCAAACAAGTCGCGCTTAATGGTGAAGGAAAACGCGCAGGGAACGGTGACGCCGTCAGGGCGGACCAAGCAGCACTCGGACATGACCGAGTGCTCCGAGTTCTCAAAGGCGTGGACGGCAAACTTCTCCCAGTAAGTGACGGCAGACTTTGTGTCCATCAGTTCAAAAATAAACCTGTTACCCGAGATGAGCTGCTGGCGGTCCCATTTGGTCAGTATGGAGAACTCCTTGCCGACCAGCGCGATTTCTCCCGAGCGGCGCCACACGACAGTAGGCGTGCCTATGAATCCGATGAGCTTCTCGTACTCCATCAGCGCGCGTTGGAACGACTTTTCCATAAACACCAGATCGTCGTGAGTCAAGTTGCGCAGTTGCGCCACAAGTGACGGTCGAAAGTGCGCGATCGCCCGGCTCACTCGCATGATGTCCTTCTTGTCCATACGTCCGCTGATGTACCGAAAGAAAAAGTGGAACCCGTTGTAGTACTTGTACGGCTCCGTTACCGACGAGTACACCTCGGCCGGGCTCTGCGAGTACACTGGGTTTAGCCCGTATACTGCGGGCCCTGTTGTGGACGGCCGGCTCAGCGGGTGGTGCGTGTCGTCGCTCACGATCTGCGCGTGCGGCGGTGGAGACGGCTCCACAGGCGCTGTCGTCTGCTGGTGACTGTGTATGAGCCGCATTTGCTGGTGCGCCATCGATCGTGGTGGCCAATGCTCTTGTTGTTGAACCAGCGTCGGCCCGCTGCCATTAGCAGCAGCGCCAGCTGCGTCAAAGACGCCTTGGTCAGTGTGCGCCATTTGGCCGGCGTTGTCGGGCATGGCAGCCGCTAATTGAGAGTGCGGTGGCGGAAGCAGCAAAGACGTCAGAGAAGTAGGGTGTTGTCGCTGCTGCTGCTGCTGCTGTGCGGCCCAGAGTGCATTGGGTATAGATATTGTGCCGTTGGCGCCCATCACCGCGCTTTGGTTCCCACCGCCACCCGTGCCCATGTCTGTGCCATCGATGGCAGCGCCCAGAGGAGTGTTGGAAAACATTGGGTACGACAGCATGCTCGAGAGAATCGCATACTCGAGGTTAATGGCTTCGGATCCAAAGTTTACTGCGGCTGATGGCGCGTGAAGCCCGGCTACGCCCAGAGGCGCCGCGGCCATGCTGAGATCAGCCGATGACACAGGGACAGCTGCTGCTACTGCTGCCAGGGCCCCGCCTGTAGCAAAGGTTGGCGAGGACATGGGTGGCGACAATGCAGACATGTGCGCGAGTGCTTGCAGCTGCTGGTGCTGCTGGAGCTGGTGTTGCGCCTGTTGGTGCTGTGGACGGTACTGTTGCTGGTGTTGGTGCTGGTGCTGGTGCTGCTCATGCAGCGGAGCTAAATAGTTCATCGGGGGTCGCGAGCAGGCGTTGGTAGAGTAAAGAGCAGAGAAAGAAAGAGATATTGATATTAGATAGATGGTGGCACGGGGATAATGCGCGGTATGTACAGACAAATGCTCGGGCTGCAATAATAGATATCAGGTCAGGAGGCACAAGAACAAGAGCGCGTGAAGCTGAGCTAGAAAATAGAAAGCAACAGGCGGAAAGAAGGGGGGGAAAGAGTTCCGCAAGCGAATCAGTCTTTTGTATCGCACAGGCAGCAGGCGACCAATATTAAAGAGATGAGCAAGCGCTAGGTAATAATTTGCAGAGGAAGAAGAGGAGGGAGGCATGTGCAACTTGGCCGGTGCGCGGTGTTGAGCGATGCAACAAGAAGCACGCTCTCTCCCCCGTATCCGCTTTAAAACAGGCCCAGCCAGTCAGGCTTGTGCATCAGACAGGGCCCAAGCGAGAAAGGGATGGAGGGAGGAGGTGGGGGACAGGGTGCTAGGAGAGCCTGCAGCGGCTGCAGCACACAAAGACAAGGGGAGGTGCAGCTGAAGAGCTGAGTCGGCGAAGCAGCAGCACGAGGACAAAGGGAGGGAGGCGAGGGAGAGGCACTGAGAGCGAGCGCTCCCTCTATTGTGGCCCACCAGCTAGGTTCGAGGCAGCAACCGTGACGCCCGCACGCCCAATTATCGCAAACGGCGTCTAAGCGCCCTGCCTGGTGCTCAGGTCAGCGGGAGGGCGAGAAGCACGCGGGATTGGCGCCGTGACTGCGATCAAGGGGGCGATAGCACGCACATTCACACTCGATTGATAGCCGCCTCAGAGAGGCATCGATGGCGACAAAGGGGGGCAACAGGCGTTTAGGTAAAGAAGAAGAAGAAAAGGGTGTCATCAAGAAACCAGCGGGCATTTGTCCACCTACGAGATAGGAAAGCATAAGCAACATGGAAGCCAAAGATTAACGACACACTGACACAATAACTTACCAGGCTGGCTGAGCTGCTCGCGTCCAGCCACTTGGGTTGGCGAGCCGAGTGGCGCAAGCGGCAGCGGGGGTGGCGCGTTGTCGTGACTTTGCGGGCCGTCGGCTGCAATGGCGGTCTTAGTGGAAGCAGAGGCCTCGCTTGCAGCCTGGATGCGACTGGCCTGCTCCTCGGCATCCAGCAGATACTTTGCCTTCTTGCGTTGGCCGTCGACACACGAGCCATCTAGCCCCCGCTTGATGCACCGCGCGCAGGGCCGGCTGTCGTCGCACGTCAGATGCGACCGCTGGCAGTGGTTGCATGCTCGCACCGTTTTGCGCTTTTTGCGCGAAGCTCGCTTTGCCCGGTGCGGAGAGCCGCTTCGATTTGTCGTTGGCTCTGGCGACGCCGAGCTGACGCTGCTGCCATTACTGCCCACTCTGAAAAGCGATGGCGGTGACTGCTGCAAAGGACCCTGCTGCCATTGATCGAAATCCGAGTTCGTGGGTCGCATGAGCGGCATGAGGTTGCCACCACCGCTACTGCTGCCGCTAGGCACCAAGCCTAGCGACCGGCGCGGATGGTGAAGCTGTGTCTGGGCTTGGGGGCCAGGAATGGCCATTGTTTTCGAGTGATCCATGGCATCGGTGCTGGAGCGGGTCTGAGTTGCCGTCGTCGCTGGTGTATTCAGATACGCAATCGACGTCGGTGGTTGCCTGTTCATCAATAGTCGGGTCGGTCAGTCGCTGGACAGGATGTGCGCGGAAGGCGAGACAAGGAAATGAATGGCTGGCGGGAATAGTGCAAGAGGAGTGCCAATACGCGAGAACAAGGTGAATAAAAGAAAGAGGGGCTTTGAAGAAGAAAGGGTAAAAGGCGGGGCTCGTGGAGGTGTGGCTTTCCTATACTATGTTTGAAGCCGTTTCTCTTCTTTGTGCAGGATTTTCTGCAGTCGATGAGGGTCACCACTTGGAGATGCACGCACAGTCAAGCGTCGCAGCTGGAACATAAAGCCTAACTGCCGACTGAAAGCGAATTGGAAGCAAATACAAGGGAGACTGAATTCAGCGGTCTGGCTAAAAGACCAAGAAGAAAAGGGAAAAGAAAAAAGTGGTTGATAAAGGCTTTAAAGAAGGGCGTGAGTTATTCGCCGCGCACAAACCCTCTCGCTTGTACCACTCGACAGGGCCCTTCTCCCCGCGCTTGAGCAGAAAGGCTTGTGAACGCGGCAGGGACAAGCAGTGTGGGGGAGAGAAGCGCGTGTGGACAAGAGCGGCTCTTGTTCTCGACGCAACAATGCGGCTTACGCATCGTAAATGAACTCAGCTCCTACCGTTTGCGGCCTGGCATGTCGTAGAATCCCGGGAGGGGGAGGCTGCCCTACCGGAACGAGGTGTCTGCTGCTCGGCGCAAGCAAGAGGCAGGTGCAGCGTGTGACTTGCCTGTTATATGCTGTATATGAAAGTTCTAAATGCGTCGGCCTCTCGCTTGTCTCGATGTGCTGTATTAGACAGCAGCCCCACCTCCGAGGCTGTTTGGAGAAACGGTGCGGGAGAGAGGCAGCACAGAGCGGCGGTGCGCGAATATGTTGCTGCTGCGCGAGCAGCTGGGGACAGGGATGGGGGATATCTGTCCCGCGCAAATTTGCAGGCGTGTGTGCGTTAGATATGTGGGCCGGCCGGCTGGTCAGTGCGCAAATGCCACTACTAAGGATCCACGCCCTTGGTGCCCATAGCGTGTGCCGCTCGTCATAAAGGTATAAATCGAGATGCTGGGGTTTCCTCAATTCACTTTTTTTTTTGCGCTTGTCTTCTTTATTAGCACACTTTGCACGTCGTCTTGCCTGAATGCCTGCACATAAGCGAGGAGGGAAAAAGTCGCGGCCGAGCAGCGCAGTCGACACGCCCGTGCACATGGATGTCGCCAAAGAGATTGAGCCACTAGCAAACTTTCGCGAGTCTGGCATCAACAACCTTTATGCCGTGGCAAAGCCGTTTAAGCGCTCTTCGGAGATTATGAGCTCGACTCGCTGGAAGAACCTCAAGCAGGTCGTCGCTCAGGAGCAGACTCGGGACTGGCCTATCGAGTTTCCGACCTACTGGAGCATCGATGCCCCGCCTTCGCTCCTGCCTCAGAAAAAGTACTGCGACATCACGGGTCTGCCCGCAAAGTACACAGACCCAAAGACCAACGTGAGGTACCACTCTGCCGAGGTGTACCAGATTGTAAAGACCCTGCCTCCCGGATCCGAGCAGCTGTATTTGGCGCTGAGAAACGCGAGCGTAGTGCTAAAGTAGCGTAGCCCCAGTAACTAGCACAGATCACCACTCGATTAACTCTTTTGCCCAACGAAAAAAAATCGACGATTCCGATCTTTGCCGTCTCCAGCTCTCTCATTCGCCTCTTGTAATTTAAAAAAAAAAACTATATTGCCAACGCTGTCCGTGGTCCTCTTGATGTAATGGCGTTGCGACTGGGCCGCGCCTTCCGCACCAGCGTTGCTCCAATGATCGATGTCACCGATCCCTACTTTCTGCGCCTTCTCCGGCTCATATCGCCGTTCGGCAACCACAGGCTTTGGACTGAAATGGTGCACGCCAACGCGTTTTCTCGCGGACGCATACACCTGGACCCAAAGAAGCTCTCGCAGCATATACCGCTACACGAGCTGCGCAGCGACTTTGCTTCTGGCATAGTCGTTCAAATCGGCGCCTCTCACCCCGACGACGCCTTTGCGGCAGTGAGCGAGCTGGCCAGCCTTGGCGTGCGCCACGTCAACCTCAACTGCGGCTGCCCGTCACGCAACGTACAGATGGGGTCGTTTGGCGCCGTGCTAATGAAGTCTCCCGAGCACACTGCCGATATCGTCCGCGCAATGTCCGAGGCTGCCAGTCAGGACGGTTGCGAGCGTCTGACGGTGAGCGTCAAGTGCAGAATCGGCATCGATGAGGATGAGTCGCCAGAATTCTTGCGCAGATTCCTCGCTACTGTTATCAGCCGTGGTCGTGCCTCGCGTGGAGGCGACATTGAGTTTATTCTGCACACGCGCAGAGCGTGGCTAAACGGTCTATCGCCCGAGCAGAACCGGACCATCCCGCAGCTAAACTATGCCAGGGCCTACGAAATGATCAAGGAGTTTCCACTGACCGCCTTTGTAGTCAACGGCGGCATAGATACGGTCGAGGCAGTAGAAGAGCACCTGAGCGTAGCTGACGAGGTTATGATAGGCAGGAAGGTCAGAGAGGATCCGTGGTTCCTGTCGCAGCTGGATCAGCGTGTGTATGGCGTAGCTGCGGATCAGTTGCCGGATCCCATGGACGTGCTCTCTGAATACGCCAGCTTTGTTGACCAAATCCATGAGGCGCATGGGACTAGGTACTCGGTTCTAGCGCGTCCGCTGTTTGCGTTCTTCCACGGACGCAAGGGCAGAGTGCTGAGGCGACACTTGGCACAGGCGGTCGCTCAAATCAAACCGCTAGGAAGGGGAGTGATCGACCAAAGACACGATGTGGCATTCAGCGATGTGCTAAAAGAGGCTCTGGCCAAGAGCGAGACGGAGCACGCTCAGTCCACGCCAGAAGAGGATGCTAAAGTTGCCCTAACAGGATAGTTGAACTGGCCTCAGATACTTGTAAAACTAACCATTGTGCTAGTCTAAATCTAGATAAACGTTACTATGGATTCGATATTCAAGTCGATGCTCAAGCCAGTGACAACTGAGCTGCCATTGACTGCCTTGATGCTGGCATTGGTGCTGACACCATTGACTGAAACCTTGGAAACGCGCGCGACACCGAGCAGCACTAGCTTAGACAGCGGCTGTGCAATCTTGAACTGGCCCGAGCGCTGCTCAATGTGAAGCGTCTTGTTCGCATAGCCAAGCTGCACCCACCTGGCAGCGGTGTTAAGCGTCTCTCCGTCGTCAACGTACAACTCGCCTGCCGCAGCGCCGTGCTCATCAACAGCAACGATCAAGTGGAAATCGCTCTTGCGCGACTCGGCAGTAGTCATGGCAGGCTCTTGGGCTGGAAGGATCTTGCCACCACGCACATGGACGTTGATGTGCTCCAGTGGCGCGCTCAGGCAGACATTGGCGTTGGCACCCGTAGTTACTGAGTAGTCGTACCAATCATACCACAAGCCAGCTGGGAAGAATGCGTCGACAGTCGTAGCGCCCTCAGCAATAACTGGCGAGACAAGAATGCTGCTGCCAACTAGCAGTTGCCAGTCGTTGTCAACCACCGCAGGAACGTTAGGGAATTCAAAGACCAGGGGCCGCGCGACAGGCCATCCATTCTCAACCGAGCGCTGGTAACTTGTGTAGAAATATGGCAGCAGGGTGTACCGAATGCTCAGTGCGCGCCGTCCAGCCTCGGCAACAGCGGGCCAGCGATACAACTCCTGAGGAGCTTGGTGGATGGCGTTGTGATCGCGAGAGAATGGATAGAACGCGCCAACCTCAATCCAGCGAGCGCAAAGCTCCTCGGTGGTGTTTCCGAAGAATCCGCAAATGTCAGCACCCACCATAGGAATGCCAAAGATGCCAAAGTCAAAGGTCGAGGCGATAGAGATGTGCAAGTCTTTCCAAGTTGCCGAGTTGTCGCCAGTCCAGTGGCTGACCAAGGCGCCCGATCCGGCAAACGTCGAGCGGCTGAGGATAAAGGTGCGCTGATTAGGGCGGTATTTGGTCATAAAGTCGTAAGTGGCCTTGGACTCCATGTGGCCGTAGAGATTGTGCACATGGTACTCGCTGACTCCGTTGGCGTGTTTGGCGGTGGTCTCGATGGTTTTGTCAGAGAGCTCTATCTCGGGGTTATGGATGGCATAGCGAGGAACCAAGAGCGT
>JANBST010000073.1:0-10300 GCA_027578455.1 Coemansia sp. RSA 2052
TCGCACTTTGGTGGCGGGGGAGGTGGAGGCGGCGGTGGAGGCGGCGGCGGCGGCGGAGGGCAGCAAGGCACGCAGGGTACACAGGGCACGCAGGGCCCGCAGGGCGTGCAAGTACACTTTTTCTCCTCCTTCTTTTCCTCCTTCTCCTTCTTTGGCGGCTCCTTGCACTCCAGCGTAACCTTTGTCAGCTTGGGTCCCGGGAACGCCGGGTGATTCGTGTCCCACTTGTGGAAAATGTCCTCGCCGATCGGGTGGAAGAACATGTCCGCCGCCTTGTGCAGGCAGCCGTCCGCCTTCTTCAGGTCCTTGTCAAAGCTGCTAAACATCGACATCCTTCACCAAAAACACACTCACTCACAAAATAAATAATAGTAAAGAGAACTCGAGGTGGGAGAGAGGGAAATTTAATACGCTCTTTTCAACCTCCGCACAACAGCAACAACAAAAACACAAACACTCGAATAAAAATAAAAATAATGAATTTGCCAGAAAGAGAGAAAGAAAGAGGTACGCAAGCAGTGTGTACTTTTTTAACTTGGGTCTCTTTTTTTATCCAGGCGCAGTAGCCTTTCACACACAAAGAAGCAGGCTCTTTCCGCTGTCCCTGCCGGGACCCGCACTATACGTGCGCACTGCCAAAGAGTACCAGGGCGATCTGCACCCTAAGGTCGCATCGCCTCAAGTGTAGTGTGCATAATGTTTTCTTATTATTGGGGGGGCTTGATCTGATTAATATGCGGCTAATTGATTGGCTAACTAACTGACAACAAAAGACAACGCCTGCATGTCCAATAACTGGCCAGCCACGATGCAAGCCATGTTAAATTTCCAGGCTCGTTCGGCGATTATATGCTACTGCCTCTTCGCATTCAACTACACGCTGCTTTGTATCATCTCTACCTTTAATACGCTACCTATATATATTTTTTAAACTCACATGGGCTCCAGACGCCACTTGCCGCCGCCATTCCCGCTGTTTGGCCAGCAACACGGCGCAATCACGCCCAACAGTGCTGATGAACTAGGATACGACGATAACAACAACGTCCAAACCACGCATATGACACCGACACAGCAGTTTTCGCTATTCCCGCCACTGCCAAACACAGGCGACATTGAGCGAAGAGCTGACAACAGCTTTGAGCCACTGGAGGGAGGCAGCGCCTTCACTACGCCAGTAATGCCAGGTCAAATGCCTCAGCATCAGTATTACGCAGAAATCGAGTACACTGATCCCCGCCACCGAACAGCTAGCGAATCCCACACGCCTTTGCGAATGGGTCAGCGGAAATCTAACCTCGACTCCGATTATCAGCCCTTGGACTATATAGAGAGCACATCGTCGCCGCCATTGCCGCCAGAGTTGGATGGCGACGGGCATTATGTCAGCGGATATTCGACTCCGATACCAGGAGCTGCTCGTGGAACCAATGCACTGGAGATGGGCATCGAGCCTATTGACGAAGACTTTGTGCAAAACGTCATTCAAGAAGGCGAGTTAGAGCGCTTGACGAAAATGGCCGTGGAGGAAACCAAGGTTTTGTGGAAACAAGAGATTATGAGCGAATTGAGGAAGCAGACCGATAGTCTTGTTGACGATAGCTGGATGTACGAATAGAGATCCCATTTACTGGTAATGCCTGTCTTGGCAACATGAAAAAAGTATGCAGCTTAAGCTTTACTATTTGAGCGATTGTGTACAGGAGCATGCCAATGTCTGGGGACCAGCAATATAAAAGATTTGACATTCACATTCCAAAATGAACATCATATAGTGTGCAAGCTAATTCTGCTTTGATCTCAACCACTGTGGTCCATTTCTTGGCGAATCTCCTTGGCCTCTTTCAGCGAAATCGGGTACTCGATCTTGTCCATTATGCCATCGACGATGAGGTGAGGCATACTGCGGAACGGCTCAGATGATAACACATCCTCAATCCACCAGTCTTTCTGCTGCGGCGGAACAATCTCTGTTGACGGAATGCGCGTGCTCGGATCCACAAAGTAAAGCGTAAGCATCTTGCAGTGGCCAGGCTTAGTTCCATCGGCTAGTACGAGCTCTGGCATAAAATACTGAAGTGTGTTGGGAAACACCAGGCACCGTCCGTCTTTGATAGCAACGCCACCAACCTCCTCTGACAGAGATGTCCCGCTATAAACGAGATCCCTGTCTATGCCATATACCATGCTAATTGCATCAGCATCACCTGGCTCATACTCTAGGCACTGCACAGAAAGCGCCTCACAGAAATCCAGGCTACTCTCAGCGATGTTGGCCACATCGTAGAAGAATATGCCCGTGGCGATGATGCGCTCGTTTGCTAGACCTACCACATCCCAGTCCTCGCCGCCATAGTTTGGATTCTTTGAGGTCAGCTCGATGCTCGACATTTTGACGATAGCCTGCAGGCGACGACCGCAGAGACTATATGGGCTGATGGGACGCTCGGAAGTAACAAAGGGCCAGGGCTGCGGTGGAACAAACGTTGCATACTGCTTCCACTCTTCATGGTCTTCGGAATAGTTGTAGGTATATGGGGGTAATGGCATGTTGCTTATGTAATAGTCGCCTGGTACTAGTTTAACACGCGCTTTGCGTGGATGCACCAAGTCTGTGATTACTTGCTCCAGTAGCGGAAGAAGCTTGGAGAAGACGCCGGCAATTATCGGATAGAGCGGCGCATGCCTGACGGGGTGGAGGTTGTTGATGTACGACTCGATCGTCACAGCTCCATTGTCGTCAACATGAAACTCGGACGGCAACCAGCTGTACTCCTTGGACATATAATCCTTAAAGTATCTAGGCTTTTCTGGGATATAGTAGTCCGTGGCACTGCTACTGGTACAGCTTAATGTCTTGCGCCACTTGTCAAGCGACCCAGGAAACTCTCCTGGCACACTAGGATTAAGCGATGCTTGTGGCGACGTACAGGATTGGCGACACAGCTTTGAGCGGGCATAAATCAGCGGAAACAACGACGGGTCAACCAGATTGAGTACGCGGGACCGGACGCTTGGGTGCCAGTCTTTTAGACGTTCGGGTATGCTCTCGAGAAGTATCGCGTATTCCTTGAGCTCATTTGTTGTCTCGGCGCCAATAAGCGTGTCTGAGAACCACACGCCGTCTGCCGCGCTGAGTCTGGCATTGCTGCCCGGAGAATGTAGCAACGAATAGTACGCCAGTTCATCCAATACGTAGCGAAACTCGATGTCCGTAAGCTCCTTGGATTTAGCTTCAGCAGCCCAGACAGCACATGTCTCCGCGTCCCTGAGTGCCTCCATCCAGTCTGGCTTGGCGCGAATGATGCTGCTCATCTGGTGCATCTGCCTTTCTGATTGCGTACACATCAACTCAGGCTCGCAATCATATACAGCACCAGATGGGAGGCTGCATTTAATACGTTCATCCAAGGTTTTCGTCGGCGGGATAGGTGCCCTAGATCGTTTCTTGCCCATGGCGCTAGTTTTGACTGCAAATAAATAGATGTAAGAGACAGAAAGTGCGTCAATAAATAAGAAAGCGGAAAGCAGAAATGGAGCGCGCTCCCCATCTAACCAACTTGCCAAAAACGTTTTATTTATTTTTATTTTTAGCTACTGCGCGGCTTTCTTGGAATGAGCGCCGGCTGATTGATCGTCTGATTGTGAGTCCTGATGACGTTGCTTTTCTGTTTACAAGATCAAGCCCAGAATCAGAATGGTAGGCCAACGCAAGCAACATAGTACCCAGTTCTAGCGGAGACACTGCCAAGGGCTCAACTACATCTTTGTATATCCCAAACTCGCCGCTTAAAGAAAGAATACTAGGTGTAGCTACCATCCTTTACCACGCCGAGGCATGTGTCAAGTATTTGCCCTTGGCCGTTCAACATTTGGTGGTAATGGCATGTGCTCTGGTACTCGACATATGCACTGACTTGCCAAGATATGCCAGGAGAGTGTGTCTTGACAGCTTGCTGGAAATGAGGCACTCATACGAGTTGTCGAGTGGTGCCAGAGAAAAGGCAGTGCAAGCTGAAACTGACAATGAGCCAGGAGACAAGCAACGGACCATCGAGCTGGAAGGCGGTAGTGGCAGTGAGTCGTTCTATTGTAAGCTCTGCAGCATTGGCTTTGCGCGGCTTGAATCTATGCTGACAGCCTAGCACTTGTACCAGAAGGGCCCTGGGTACGAAAGTGGAGAAGGCAATAACTGAAACGCAGGACCCAAATAGTGGCAACAACGTCCTCAATTGCTGCTAAGAGCAAATTATGTGGGAAAGCATGCGTATACATTTCCTCAAAGTGCAGTCTTGAAATTCAGTGATTTCGATCAACGCCAGTGCTCGCTCATCGAGACTTGCTGCACTCAGCTGGCATGCTCTTTTGCTGCTAATTTTTCAAAGAAGCAAAGTGCAGTCTTCGCAATAAAAAATGTGCTCTTTGTCCAAAAGCATTTTTCAAAAAAGCAATTTATTCTCAAGTCCAACGAATGTTCTAGTGCTTCCACGGACTTTTGGAAACAGCGAGAGGAAAAAGGGAAGAAAGGGATTCTCCATCCCCTCCAAGCTGGTATAAAAAGCAAACTGTTTTGGCCATGCCCTCCCATTTTTCTCCCTACACACCAAATCATCTTGCTTACTATCTCAACACCACTTTTTTCATCAGCTTACTATTTTGAATGGGGCCTGTCGCAGCTGTTGCACTTACATACAAGGATGGTATCATGGTGTATCTTGACTGGATCCTAATGAATGCTTTTGATTGCAGTATGATTAAGGATGATCTGAAGAGGATATGCCCAAGTGACTACAACGTATACTCAATTAAAAAGGATAATACTTTATATCACATAGATTTGACCAAGGACAGGGATACAGTCAATGGCAGCAATTGGCTGCTGTTTGTTGGAACAGAGGAAATGTTTGATGCCGCATGCAAGGCTTCAGGATTGGGCGATGCTCCGGCATCTGAATACTACGCCCATTGGAACAGTATCGCTGATGAAGGATATGATAACCGTCCTGAAGATGAATCTCCATGGCAGGTGCTTTAACAGTGAATGACATAATGAGTGAATTACCACACAAAGACGACCAGCGTCGCCCAATTAGCAAAGGGCCCATGCTGTCACATGCTGATCGTGGATTAGGCGGTGATGACGAAAGCTCGCGCATGCTAGTAGCATTTAGACATTGATATGTCCGTGCTAGCATGCAAGACTGTTGAATAAATGCGTGTAACGATTTAGTATTTAAATTAGTTAACGTCCAGATACCTTGGAGGATCTGGGACGAGTTCCTTGATAATTGGAAATACTATCTACTAACACAATCAATCGGCTATTGTAACACATGCTATGTCCCCACAGAGCCACTGAACATCATTATAGATACAGCAACTTTGTCCAAGCTACTTTTACATTGGCTTTCTTGTTAGTAGAATAAATTCCCTTTTTACTTTCAGATTAGCACTGGTCTCTTTTAGTGAGCGCCCTCTTTCTTTTGCAACTAGGAAAATACATACTAGCAGCTTTTGACGTGTTTCTCTCTAGAAGAAAAGCAAGAATCAGCTCGTCGCTTTTTTATACATAAAATTTTTTATTGCAAAGCACTTGGACTGCTAAATGGCTGGACTGATTGTTGGCTGGGTGTAATAACTAGTAAATGTAAGATAGAGGTGTTGATTAAAGGCGGGTATATGCCAAAGAAGGAGCTGGTAGAAGGTCAGATGTTGCTAGGAAACTGCTTGCTTGCCAATCTTGGGCAGTCGTCTTGGCCTGACTTTTAAAAGAACTGTGTTCGGGATGAGAACCAGTGGCCAGGCTGCTTTGCTCATTCTTGACGGCTTGTTCGCTTGTTGTTAGCTTGGCAACTTATAGTCGGCGAATAGGTGACCTGTCTTGTGAGCAGGACCATTGTATGTTGCGATGGCTTGGATATAGTAGCCAACGTTGACAATAGTACTCATTGGGCAGCTTGTAATATGTCAAATCAGGCTCAGTTCGGCTTGAGCTGCATGGGAGATGACAGACATCCCGCAAGGACTGTATATAATAATTACGAAGCCTATCTAGCTTTTTTGCACTAGAGAGATGAGCTACAGCAATGTAGCCAAAAATAGTTAAAGAAATGTTAATACCCAACTTTGAGCGAGATATCTTTTAAAACACTTTGACATTCTCTTAGAGACTCCTTTGCTGCATATTTTCTTATAACTTGTCCACTACTAAACAAACACACTCATCCACTGCTAAAGAAGACGTCTAACAAAACTACCCACTTTAACTGCTACACGACTAGCAGCTTATGATACTTATAATAATACTAAACGTTATTAATCGAATTCAAATAGTTTCGCCCAAGCATTGTTGATTTTGTCAGTTGGCACGTCTTTCCACCAATCCTCATTATCCGAGCTTTCAGTCTCAGACAATGGTCTTGTATACGAGTCAACCAGAATGCCTCTCGCATATAAGCAGACACACATTACAGTAAACCTATCTCCAAGTGTTGTACTTTCATCTACAATAATGGCAATAGGACGCATAAGCTCCGTTTCAGATGCAAACAAATTAATAACCTGCTGAGTGTATGCTTCACCTGGGATTGCTATAATAGCACAATCACTGTCGGTACCTCCTTTGCATTGGTCATAGTCTCCCAGACTATTGGTCAGAACAAGCACTGAGCCCTTGGCGCCAACTTGGAGCATCCTGTATAGGTCCTTGGGTGTAGCCATCTTAATATGCCAAAGCGAGAATCCTTGAGTGGTATCAAATAAAAAAAAACTTGGAGTGAGAGCAAATAGGTGTACGATGTGTTGCAATTATTAGAAGAAAATAAGGGATGAAGGACCTCGCCCAACCTACTCGTCTTTTATACCGCTGACGGCAGGGAAAATCATTTCCTTGGACAACCCATGAAAAGCAGTTTTCATTTTTCCACGCTTTGCTTCGCTTGCTATCCGGATGTCCTCCTTTTGAGCAAAGGGCTTTCCAACCCATCCAGAAACAAATTGCGCATCCGAGTGTGCTGCCGCTGCTATTTTTGGGTGGGCAGCTTTAGCGCCTTTGGCGTCTTTGGCAAGGCTTCTCGCTTTTTCTTGCTTTTCCGAGATGCTGGCCAATGAGCGACGCATTCGGCCCTCCTATCAGCTGAAATAGTATATTGGAGGCTTCTTCGTCGCTCAGCTGGCCAACACCAATCCCGCTGACTGCGCTTTAAGCATGTCATTTGGAGAGAAAAAAGTGCCCAGTCATGGTTCTCTTCTTTTTTCCCTTTTCTTATTCTTACTTTTTTAGTTTTAATTTTTTTTTTTGCTTGCACGAAAACATTTCCCAGATATTGATGCAAACAACTTTTACAGCTCCAACAGCATATTTTGCCAACGGCATGCTCTATTGTGACTTGTCCCAAACTATAAAGATTTAAGTAATGGGAGATGGCAAGCGGCAGCTATGCTTGGCGCTAAAAAAGCCTGTTGTGAGGAAGATGGCATAGACATAAAGCAACCCAGGTGTTCTGGAAGTAAACGCCAATATATTGCTTAGCTGAAGCATACAGCCATTTCATGTTTATCACGACTGTTCTCTATAATTAAGGCAGATTTATATCATCTCACTTGTGCATGGGCAGGTAAAATTACTTTCAACTGATTTAAAGCAAACGATGTATCTAGGCAGGTTGCAACTTTTCTAATACTTGTCTTTCACAATTGAGCTGGTAGCGTGCCCTTTTGCTCCACCAAGAGACACCAAGTATAAAAAAACCAATATTAGCCACCTGCAATACTTTTATGCTCTCACCCTACAGCTCAGAACAACAACATATAATCATCGCATACCTTTGCCAACAAGCCATTCTTCATTAACCATGTTTGCTTGCACCGTCTCCACTCTTGCCTTGGCACTCATATATGCCACCACTGCCACTGCTGCTGCAATCCCACGCCAGCCGACTACCGCTCAACTCGAGGCCAAGAGCGCTCCTGCTGACGCTCGTATGGCTCTGCCCAAGCGTTGCAGCGGATGCGGCTATGGTAGATGTGGAGGTTGCGGCGGCTGCGGCAGCTGCGGCAGATATGGTGGATATGGCGGCTATGGCAGATATGGCTTCCCGTTTGTCTCGTCATTCACCAACGAATTTGACCGCAACTCCAACCACGCCAACTACAATGAGAACATGCTCTATGCCAACAACATCAATGCCAATGCCACCAGCGACAACGTCCACGCGTTTACCAATTCCAACGTCATTGCCTAGATATTTACTTATTTATAGAATTGGTTGCTTTGCTGCCGAGTGATAATTGGCTATACACATAGATGTACTCAACTAGGCAGGGTTATTCAAACCCCGCCCAAGCGAAGCAAAAATAATGTAACTTTATGGTTTCACATGTGCGCTTCCTTGCAGCAGGAGCTGGATGTCTAGACGCTACCCTATTAACCAGAGAACAAAGGCAGCACCGTGACTATTAGCTATGCAACTACAGCCGCGGGTAATAGAAAGTGTATTTTTCTGCATGTATGCTGTCCAACTTATCTGCCAGGGTAAAGGAAGTAGCGACTCTTGGCTTCTCACTATCTGATGTTGCTGTCAGAAATGCAGAGTCATGGTTAAGTTTGATATTTTCATCCCAAGAGCCTGCTAGTCTTGTGAAGTGTGTGAGTTTGCCTACGTATGAATGTATGAGCACGTTGTCATGAATAGTGTGATAAAGCAAAAGATAGCATCGAGTAAATAAATAGTTTATAGTTGTGGAGAAAAGAGATAGCCTTTGCCACTGTTGCTGGCATCTTTCCCTCTCACCTGGCCCCAGATGTAAGGTATGTAGATAGCATAAAAAAAACAATAATAGATAAAAACTAAGTAAAGAGAAAATAGGGAATTGTCTACATGACCAGCTTTCCAAACCTATATTCGGAGCCAACGGCTCCACAAAGAACACTATCAAGGAGGGCGGACAACACAACAAACATGCGCCTGTATCCGATATTCCATGCCCGCTCTTCACATGCCCTGCCTGCAACAAGCAGGCCAGCAAATATTAATCGCTAACTGTCGTCGGCATGTGGCCCTTGACACTTTGCCAGATGCGGTGGATGCGGTCCCAGAAGCCAGGTAGGCATATGGGTAGCTGTAGCAGAGGAGCCGCCCACAGCATGAGTGCTGATTGCACATAACGGCTGTGTGCACATCAGCAATCTGTCAATCGATAATCCAATTACTTGGTAATCCTACTGCAAGATTAGTTTCACTTGCAATGCATGCACGATCGCTGGCCCTGCATGGACAATCGGCGAGCGAGGATGTGCGGCGATCATGGCGCCGCCTGAATTGGCGAAAAGCCAGCACCACACTTTGTGTGGCAATGGCATTATGCGCTCGGCGCAAAATAAGCTAGCGCACATACCTCCAGAAGTGGCATATGACACTATCGCATGTGGCATTGCTCAAGAACAGAAGAAAAGTACATTTGATAGTGAATGCAAAAACAGGTAATAAAGAAAAGAAGAAAGTAAAAGAGTAAAAGAGAAAAAGAGAAAAGAGAGAGAAAAAAAAAGAAGAAAAAAAGCTAAGCAAATGCCAATTCAATGTTTTGCTTGTACAAGTACTTGACGTTGTACTTTTCGATCTCCGGAGCAACCCAGTATAGGGCGTCATCAACGCCCATAATGTTAATGGCTGCCGCCATGAGCAAGGTCATAGGTGTGGCTGCCTTGCCAAGCTGCCGGCGCTTGTAGGCGATAAGGATTACTCGGTACAGCATCTCGTGCTGCTCGCAGGTCAGCTTTGTGCCCGAACTCCAAAGGAGAAGCAAACGAAGGGCGGAATCAAGGGTTGAGCGCTCACGTGTACTCAGCGAGTGGAAGTAGGTCTTGACTGGATGCACTTCACCTGAGAGTACAGACGCCCCTGAGCTGGAGCTCATTACACTGCAGCTATCCGAATCGTAGTTGACGACATCCGCGTAACTGTATTCAATGCTCAGCACTGAATCGGAGTCGCTCAACTCGGACTCGTAGCTTTGAAAAGAGACACAGTCATCGGGGTCGTATTCCATGCTGGCTATCGAGTACAAATCGGAGGAGGCGGAGGAGTCAACAGAGTCGGCAGCAGTCTCCTCGTCGCTGCTGGCCGTTGTCTCATCGCCGTTGCTGATGTTGGTGGCGGCCTTCCCATCGCTGCTGAAGCCGGCAATAGTGTCCTCACTGCGGTTGGCGGCAATGTTCATACTGTCTGTGGTAATTTAGATGGTCTAATTACCCCATGCATCTCCAATCAAGGATAGGGCCTTTCTGGGATGGTCCCTTTTC